>JBBPRU010000052.1:0-20850 GCA_038093245.1 Boletus holoroseus
TCCAACGAGTAATCCGGCCATCCGGTCCGATGGATGCAGCCCCGGTCCCCCAACGTTTCAACAACTACGCACAGCCCGAGTGAACAACTTCCCACATGTATAATGTCTGTTCGATGGACAAAATGGTGAGTACAATACACGCCGGGACTCCGGGCCAATTATATACCACACACAGGCCATTTTCACACAGAAACCGCTCGTGTCCCATTCTAAGTACTGGTAAACGTCTATCAGCATGGCTGATCCTGCAGAACATGATGCACAACTCGGTAGCGATTCTCCTCGAATTGTCATTGTGGGAGCCGGGTATGTCGACTCGTGTCGTGTCATGATGGAGCGCCGGGCTCATTCTCTGACGTAGCATTGCCGGAATTACTATGGCAATAAACCTCAAGGCCAAACTACATTACACCAATTTCGTGGTATGTCATGTTCATCCAGCGTGCATCATGTGGCACTGCATTCTACGCAGATGTCGCATGGCCATGACGCTATTTGCTGGCTCACACACATGCTACGCAGGTATACGAGAAGGCGCCAAATGTCGGTGGAACGTGGCGGGTAGGTTACGTTCCCTGCATGACCCACTGACCCTGGCAAACATGTTGACGCGCGATGGTGGCCCACCCCGCTCCCGCGACTCCGCCTCTTGCAGGACAACACTTATCCTGTGCATATCAATTAGGTCGTCTTAGGGAATAATTTCTGACAGGAGCCCGCGAGCCAGGGATGCGGTTCTGATGTTCCTGGACACTGGTACTCCCTTTCCCCAGAACTAAATCCCCACTGGGAAAATTATTACCTCTCCCAACCGGAGATCCAAGGGTATTGGGAATACGTATTTCAGAAGCACAACATCTCTTCCCACGCGATATTCAATACACAAGTCAACCTCGTTGAATGGGACGAGATCGCGAATATACACAAGTTGACGCTTGTAGACACGACCTCAGGGCAGACTACACATGCTGAGGCTGAGATCGTCATCTCAGCGGTGGGGGCGTTTACGTCACCCTTGTTCCCAAAGAATGTGAAAGGTGTTGAGAACTTCAGAGGTCCTCTTTGGCATTCTTTCCACTGGAGGCACGATGTCGATCTGAAAAATAAGCGTGTCGGCGTTATTGGCGATGGGTGCTCTGTGTATGGCACTTTGCCCTGCTGACGGAGACCCTTTTTGACGTACGCTCACGGCGTGGCATGCAGAGCGCTATTCCTGCCCATCATCTCTGAAGAGCGAACGACCGAAGTGATCAACTTCTACCGATCTCCACAATGGTTTGTGAAACGAGTAGGTCCTGGTGCGTGCTTCGCTGCGTGCTGAGCCTGATCGTCGAAATAGGGACAATACAAATATCCTGAGTGGATCAAGTGGGCGTTTGCCCGCGCTCCTTTCCTCATGCGAGCGTATCGCGCATCGATTATGATTGCGGTGCGTCCTATGTAGCAGTGTCGGAAGTATGACCACTGATTCGAGCCAAATCTCCCAGTCTGACCTTGCTTGGTTCATTTACAAGGATGATCTGCCGTTTAGCAAGATTATGCGGACGGTAATCCTCATACTCAGCTCCATTTTTACCCCGCTGTTGACAACAGCACAGGTCATGGTTAAATACTTGAAAGATACGGCACCGGCGGAGAACGTTGACAGGATGATCCCCGATTATCGTATGTCAAGGTGATTTTTACCGTTTTGATGGGCCCCTTACGGAACTTATACTGTAGCTCCAGGATGTAAAAGGGTTATCGTGGACCCTGGTTACCTTGCTGCTCTGCACAGGTCCAATGTTCAGCTCAAGTGGGATACAGTCAAAGAAATTGTGGAAGATGGTGTATTACTCTCCGGTGGGGGAAAGATACTGCTGGACGTGATTATCTTTGGAACGGGCTTTTATTTGGCAAGGATTCAATATGATGCCAATCACCACTGCTCATTTTGAATGGGATCTGACAGGTAGATAGGGATCTTTCATTCCGAGGGCTTGACGGGCTCACGCTCGATAAGTATTTCGAGTCTGAAGGTGGTGCAGCTGGATATTACGGGACGTGTTCCCGGGTTTCCCCAACGCGTTTACGATTGTGGGTAAGTTGGTCGGTATCGAAAGAACGTCAGGAGAGGGATTGACACAGAGCTAGGTCCAAACTCTGCATCAGGACACGCATCCCTACTTTTCACGATTAAACTGCAGGTGCATGGCGACTGCCTTTCGAGGCAGGTATTGAAGCGATATGGAGCCACGCGGCATGCACGTGTAGATAGATTATATTCTGACGCTGATCAAACCCATCCTTGCTGGCGAATTCAAGGCGTTGAAGGTCAGGGACGAGGCAACGAAGAGATACAACGCGTGGATCCAGAAGCGGATGGAAAACACGATTTTCCTAAGCTGTTCCTCGTACTACCGTGGCGATGACCGGAAGGGGGGCCAGGAACATTGCGACGTTTCCGGGAATGCTGACGCTGTACTGGTTCAAGCTGCGGCGGGCTCGATGGGCTGATTATGAGGTGTTGCAGGGAGGGGATTGGGCCGGACGCGGGGTGGTAATGGGGGAGGTTCGGAGATGGATTTGGGGCGGAAGAAGGTGAAGGCGGGGATGTTGCGGAGGATATTATTTGTTAAATTGGTGGACATGATGTTTTCGTACTGGTAACCGAAAGCGTCCAGCTGCGTGATTTCCATTCTTCACCGCGCAGGCAATTCCGCCTCGCCAGTGCGAGCTTGAGTCTTCCGTTCAACTTCCTCCCTTTCCCTCTACCAGTACATACCCTCAATAATGGCTTCCCATCCATCCGGCACCAACAACGTCGTCGGCGTCCACTACCGCGTTGGCAAGAAAATCGGCGAGGGCTCCTTCGGCGTCATCTTCGAAGGTACTCTATCCACCCTGTACTCCATCATCCACCCTGACCGTCCATCTCAGGGACCAACCTGCTCAACTCAACTACCGTCGCCATCAAGTTTGTGCGTCTGCAGCATTCCCCGCCCTGGCTCGCTTTCTCATATTTTCTCATAGGAACCTCGCAAGGCTGAAGCGCCCCAACTGCGTGATGAATGTCGCTCGTATCGCATCCTCGCCGGCTGCCGTGCGTCTCTTTATTCCACACCATCCACCGTCAGCCAACGTCGTTTCTAGCCGGGATACCTCAGATCTACCACTTTGGACAAGAAGGTCTACACAATATTTTGGTCATCGACCTCCTCGGTCCCAGCTTGGAAGACCTTTTCGACATGTGTGGACGCAAGTTCTCCACCAAGACCGTCTGTATGGCCGCAAGGCAGATGGTGCGACACAGCCCAGCCCAGAACAATAGACATGTCGTAATGTCATCCTTTAGATCTCCAGAGTGCAAACCATCCACGAGAAGAATCTCATATACCGTGACATAAAACCCGACAACTTCCTCATCGGTCGTCCCGGAACCAAGGCTGCGAATGGTAGGTTTCGTTGTTTACTCGGGGAAGACCCAAACCCTCATCAAGGTTTACTGCAGTCATTCATGTTGTTGACTTCGGCATGGCTAAGCAATACCGTGACCCTAAGACGAAACAGCACATTCCTTACCGTGAACGGAAGAGTCTTAGCGGGACTGCACGATATATGAGCATCAATACGCACTTAGGACGGGGTACGTCGGAGCTAATGGTTAATCGCCGCCTCATTGCTGAGGCTCCTACTTGGCAGAACAATCGCGAAGGGACGACCTGGAGTCTCTTGGCCATGTCTTCATGTACTTCCTCCGTGGCAGCTTGCCTTGGCAAGGTCTAAAAGCCGCAACAAACAAACAGAAGTACGAGAAGATCGGAGAAAAGAAGCAAACAACGCAAATTAGAGAACTTTGTGAAGGCTACCCAGGTCGGTTACTGAATCTGACGGGCCCAACTTTTATCTGATCAGTTCCTCAGAAGAATTTGGTATCTATCTGAATTATGTCCGTAAACTTGGTTTCGAGGAAACTCCTGACTACGATTTCTTGCGAGAGTTGTTTGCCAAGATCATGAAAAACAACAATGATGTTGATGATGGTGTCTTCGATTGGAATCTGTTGAACGGTGGGTGCGGATGTACCTCTTCTCCTTCTCAGCTCATCAAAATATCAGGTGGGAAAGGTTGGGAGGCCTCGATGGTGTGTCGTTATATACACGATCACCCGGCTATGACTGACGATATCACGGCGTGCAGGGTCAACAACCAGTCCTCTCCCAAGTCCAGAATGTGCCAGCAGCTCAGCCTCAGGATCGTAGACGGGATTTGGAAAGACAACGTGACGCCGAGTGGAGAAGGACGTCCCAAGGCAACCTACAAGTTATCCCTCCCTCCCCTGCGCTCGTTCGTCATGGGTCGAAGCAACGCAGGGTCCCAAACGCGCTTACGCCTGGCGCAGGTGGTGCTGCTACCCCTGTCCATGCTACACCCTTGTCAGCGGCTGCTCAGGTCAACGTTCCCATATCAACACCTCAGAACCGGGCGAGCTACAGCGGCGTTCCGCAACACCCGTATGCGAATGCCACTCCTGGCGTGGATTATGGAAACGATGAAGCTTTTTCCAACCAGCCCTATGGTCGTGCTTCTCCTATGATGTCGACTGTTGGTGCTGCACCACCCGCGATCAGTAATGTTCGTGCACGAGGAAATGAAGTTGGTGTATCACAAGGAGACGAGTATGATGACCAAAATGGCGATGCCCAGGAACCCAAGTCAAGTTTCTGGAGAATCATCACATGTCGGTGCGGTTAGAGATCCATCCCCAACACAGCTTTGGCCTTGCTCTCCCGTTCTTCTCTGTTACCATGAACGTACATCACACGTCGCGGTCATTTTTTCACCATCGAATTTTGATATACCCCTTCATTAGTCACACCTTAATATCCGCTTCACTTGGTCATATGGTTTTTGCCAGGACATGGTAATGCTGACATTTTCAGACTCAATATTTTTGCTATCACGGAACCCGAAGACCCCCCTTTTTACGATCTGATTAGTGCTTTGCAAGTTAGTAGCAAAAGATGTTCAAGAAATCAGCTATGCATGAGGTTTCTAGACTGAATAGTGACAACATCAACTAGGAAAGCAGGGCGATAGCAAGGATACAAATCAGGGGGTAACTACGGAACAACAGAAGAGTGGTTGTACATGGTCCGAAACGGCAGACGGGGGAGAAAGTTGGATCCTCTCGAACGAGAAATCCAAGATACTACCGACCCTCGTCATCAACTTTATTATGGCCTTGCGCCGCGTCGATCCTTGGCGAGGTGCCAAAAACCTCAGCTTCAGGGGAGTGCGGCCGGGCCGGGCTTCCGATCAGTTTTTCACTGCGACCAAAAGAGAGTGGTCCTTGCGGCTTGCCTCTTCGCCTCCTTCCGTTCGTTGGTTCGGCCGGACCACGTCTTCGACCATGCTGATGAGGCCCAGGGTAAGGTTGTATCTGGTTATCTTGAACATCTCTCATCCTGATGCTGGGCGAGTCCATTGGTGTTCGCCAACGAGGGGACGCGGAAACGGTGTTGGGAGGAGAATGTGGAGGCAGGAGGGTCTCAATAGGAGGATAGTCTGGTTCTCGAATGTCTATAGATTGAAATCGGCTGTCGGTTAAGACATTCCGCGTTCGCCACCTAGGATGGGTGGAAGATTCTGTGGGAGGACGGAGGGTGAAGTTGGACGGGTCGCTCGGTGGCGGCGGCGGCAGTGGTGGTGGTGAAAAAGGTGGTGGTGATGGTGGTGGTGGTGGTGGTGGTGGATGACAATGATGACGAGGTCCCGAGGAGTTATACCGCCTATTGATTTCATCTAAGCTTTCGCGGAATACATCGCGTTCGCGCTTATAGGTCTCCGCTTGAGCCCGCAGATCATGATTCTCTGCTTCCAATCTCATGATACAACTGGATGGATCCTCGGATGGCTGGTTGGTGGTAGTGTTTCGAGTGAAGTTGAGGTTCTTTTGCACACCGACATCCTTATATTGGGGTTTCATGATAGGGGTGATAACAGCATTGCCGACGGGAGGGATTGCGTCGGAAGAGAGGGGTGTAGTAGGGACATGAGAAGCTGCACTAGTGCTATTTAATTGAAATGTCTGATTCAGTGCATTGGCAAGAAAATTGTTTAGTGGTGGTGGATTTCGGACTTTGAAGGAGTGGGTGCGGTTGGAGGATGATGATGGCCTTTCAAGTCGTCTGGCGTAAGGTTCTGCTTCTCGTTGCAGTGAGTGGGTCAGGCTCACCGAGAAGCAGGACCTTGTGACGTTTTCCTCTTCTTTTTTGGCAATGACTGGTTGGATATCTCTTGCGCGACCAACGGTAAGTTATCGGGGTCGGGTGGTCCGGCAATACGTGACGACAAAGGACTAGTAACTCCCTTTCGCTTTCGTCGAGATGATGAAATCCTTTCTCTTTTCCCATTATGCCACTCAGGCTGTGGGATTTCGACACAATCGAAGACAAGCCTTGATCTTAACTTTGACCCATTCACAAGTTGAGTGTTTAACGAGGCAACCGGGGGCGATGACGGGGAAAGCAAGAGCTCCATAGAAAGCGGTTGGTCCGATGTTTCCGAAACCGGAATGGTAACAATCAGGCTGCGCGGTGGAGAATCGACTTCGGTTGGGAGATCAGTCAGGTCGCTAAGATTCCCCGGATCATCTATAGCAGTAGATGAAAGAGATGCCACTATAGGAGGTGGCCTCGCACTCGAAGGCGAGCAAGGAGCTGAAAGGCAGCCATACATCGAAATGTCGTGTTGAGTCCGAATGCCGGCGCCGTTGGGAGTGCCGAGCACTTGGATGGTGCCCGATTTGGGCGAGAGAGATATTGGATCAACCGTAGGCAGGTGGGAATCAAGAATGACTGGCGAGCTGGGAAGGGATCGAATTTCGTTGGTGCCTCCGATGGGGGATGTGACAAATGGAGAAGCCGGTGTTCGACGAGAATCGGTCATTTGAAGATCCCTGCCTGTTTCCGCTGGTTTCGACAAGTTGCTTGGAGAATCGTCCGAGGTATGGATATCATGCTGCTCGTTGCCGTCGATTTCGTCTGGCAACCTAACCAATGCCTTCGCAGGACTATTCGCAATCTGGGTGTGATATAGCCCACAGCCAAGAGAATTCGAAGTAATGACTCACCGGAATCGATGTCGTTTGTACGAATCGGTCGTACCAACCATGTTTGATCACCTCAGGTGCTATGGCCCTGCAAGTTGTAAAAGTCTTGGCCAGGTAGACGAGCCTGTGAGACGCATTGGGTCGGGAACCCCTTTCCTCGTCCTCGATGACGCGCTGCCGTGCTTCTTGGTACCGCTGCGAACTATTGCGGTGAGAATGATGCCAATTCGCGTCCCCATCATAGCGATCAGAAAAAATTATGGCGTCCACCGAATGGACGGAATCTAAGTCTAGTAGATGGCGATAACATTTGGAGAAGTGGCACGATTTGCAGTATATGGCTGCGGGAGCAGGCACCTGGTGCGACAGACGCGCTCGGCAACTTCTTGTTGCCTGCAGGGTGTCAGATACCGACGTGTTGTTATGTAGAAGGAAAGGACACACCTCATTATCGACTTGTTGTTTTTGGAACAATTTGCAAGCAGCCTCGAATATATTTGCGTCTCGTTCAGAAAGCAATCGACTTCTTTGGATAAGCACAAACCCACGTATAACGGACACAACTCACAGTGGTGTCTCGGATAAGTACCCGTGCATATTGGTGTAGTCGTCGTCAACGCGTTGAATTGCCGTAACCGCCCGGTCCCTAATTCCCAGCAGTTCGCTAAAGGGTCGACACTGAACTGGCTGCATTTCTCCACATTGGCATGTCCTGCCTTCCACGTAACACAAAGGACAGAGGACAAGACCATCGCCAACTGGTAAAATACCCGCAGAGGCCCCAGATGAAGATGCTGGAAGGCATGAGTCACATTCAAAGAAACTCTGAAATATGTCAGCCCCGCAAAAGTCACAGTGAAGGTTGTCCGTGTGAGTCATTTCTGGTTGCGAAACATGGGGCATCGAGTCGCGAGAAACTGAGAACTCGGTAGCAAGGATCTCATCGAATAGGCAGACAAGTTGTTTCAAGTTCTCTGTGGATGTGGTTCTACGACGTTCCGGCAAATCTTCCGTGAGTCTGGTGAAATGTTGTAATGCATGGAATATGTTAGATTTGACTTTGTATATTTCCTGTCTGCAAACTCTGCGCATGATGCGTCGGCATGCATTTGGTCACAATGTTACCAAAACTCTTACCTATGGTAAATGGGAAGCTCGTGCCAGAGCGCCGTCTGCAGACCACTGAGAGACATTCGCGACCACGATGTCTTGATCGTGATCCCACCCTTGTTGACCACTTGATGGCAGCTTCTCGGAGGGACGAGAACCAAATCTCCTACTTGCTGTTCAGCGATATACACGTCAAAGGGAGCTTTTGCGAGTTCTTCGATGGTCACCACATGGGTTTCTAGGTCAACTTCTTGACCTAATTGGTGAAAATATGCGGCAACCCGAGGGGCAGCTGAAGACTTTGTCATGAACCAAAATGCTGACCCAGAGTGCTCTGAAAAACACATAAGATTTTGGCCAGACGATGCACAGAGGTCTTTATGGAACGGCGTGAACGTGTCCCCTATGCCCATGTAGCACATAAGAGTCTGAACCTTGGCCTGAACAGATGAGGCGGTGAGAAGGAAAAAGTCGGTTGGCAACAAACCTTGTCAGGAAGGAACCTGAGGAAATCGTTTGAGCCATGGAATAAAAGATCTTCAGGTATAGCACCCGACTGTGCAAGCCATTCTGTCCATGCTGTGGGACAATCACCATCCTTTCCGTAGAGTCGTTCTTCTTCTAGAGGTGAAGTGAGCCTTTTGCTTGCCGTGCAGGGACTACAAATGTTGAGGCTTACCATCGGCGTGTGTATATGCAGGGCTCTCGTGCAGTTTTTTTATAAATTCGTCCATAGTGATCTTGAAATCAGCCCAGTTGTGTATATTTCGGACGGTCGGGTCTTGGGTGCTGAAGTCAGGGAGGAACTTCATCAGGTGACGAACACGGCTCACTTTGATCTCCATTCTTTTTCAACCAGTCAACACTGAACAAAGATTTTGGCCACCTGGGATGCCTGTTCCAACCAGTGATTATCAAAGGGTTGCCGTCTCTTTCAACTTCGGGAATGACGATCTCAACTCTGGCCTTCGGCGCAGTGTAGTGCGCACGCTGGACATGGTGGAAATTGGGAGAGCTTGCGATGATAGAGTTTATATCCCAACCGAAGGTCGAAATAAGCGGACGAGGGTAGGTAGATGGGGGCTTCGGCTGGTGCTGGATGTCGGGAGGTCGTTGTGAAGGATCTGGACAAGTAGGATTAGCTGGGTCTGGCCCCTGGGAAGACAATCTGGGGTTTGAGGGACCAGTAGGGGAGAAAGGTTGAGGAGCTTCCATCGCTGGATGGCGCGGGCAAAAGTATGAGGGGCAGGCGATGTACCTGATCAACAAGCTCGAGCGACGAGCGCCCTTCAGCCGTTGGCACGTGACCCGTCGTGTCGCGTTTCAATTCCGTCTTGAACATCCTCGCCGACGATGTCTGGCCCGGCGACGAACGAACATTCCGCAGTCAGACAAGACCCAGATTTTGATTTCTGGGACTTTGCCGGCTGTGCAGTCTGTCATATCCCTTTCTCGCCACCCGACCGAGGACCTCCCCCTGTGCCGTTTTGGATCACGGAATGTGGCCATGTCTTATGCAATTCTCACCTCAGTCAGTCCTCAAGACCTCACTGCTCCTATTCACGTGGATATCGAGTGTTGATACCGTCGACTAGACCCGAATCAGAGCTGCGCAAAGTGTGGTGATCAGGGCATACAACTCATGCCCCTCCAGCGCAATGTATGCACCCTTTCTTACCTTTCTCGTGCCTCACCCTCGTACTCTACTAGATCGATCCACCCATGTCAGATTGGTTTCGCTCCCTACCTCACGCCATCGACGGCATGGCCAACGCTGTAAAGGTACGTCGCACCAGGTTACTTTACATCTCAGCGTGTGACTGCTCCTCTGCCGAATGCAGTTTCAGCAGGATTCGCTTGCCGCCCTCGTGCGACATTATCGCAATCAATGCTTACAGCTTTCTTCAACTTGCGATCGACTACGAAACGAGCGCAGGTCGCTGAGAAAGTTGGTATTTTGTCCGATTGACTTGTTCACAGTGAAAACTGCTCTCCAGGGACGCCGACGCCCTGCGGAAAGAACTTCATTTGTACCGCAGCAGAGAATTTGTTGCAGACCAAACCCGAGAGCCGTCTGCGCATCTGAACCACAATGGGAAGCGACCCATGGTCGAAGTACGAGGGTAAGTTACTATTATCACTCATGCAGGTCAGCGCGAAGAAAACTGGCCCAGTCAGAATAGTAGTGTCAAGACAAATTCAAGCCCGAGATCCATCCCGACACCGGTGGGTCCGTTGCGTCTTACTCTCCCTCCTGGGGAACACCCCAATTTCACTCGACAAGAGCCGTCTGGACAAGAATTTGCAGACACGCTTGACAAACCGGGTAGCAGTCGGTTTGCAGAGTATGCTTTCGCCATTGTCTCGCGCAACTCTCTTATTCGCTCTCTAGGCAATATGCGTATCATGGAGAGGACAATTTAAGCTCTCGAATGAGACCACCTCAATCTACAGATGAACAACGATCAATGTCCCTACGACAGCCACGATTGTTCGATATAAATCATGGTATGATGGCCCCGCCTCCCCCATTGAACCAGGGAACGCGCTTCAAACCAGCGACCGGCCAGGTATATTTGCATACTGACCAAAGGAAGGAGATCTCAACGTCACAGAACCTCGGACCACAGCGCATTACAAAAATCTCCGAGAGCATGGGACCGCCCCCGACTCCTCAGCGACCGTTTTCTGCGGCCTTGCGGACGCCGTCGAGAGTACCGACGCAAAATGCTACACTTCAATCATCCTCGACCATGCAGACCAATCGATCTATACCTGGCTCTTCTCACGGTGGGGCGCGCCCCGGACTCACGTCGGCTGTGATACCTACCGCGATGACAACCGCAGGCAGTGTTGGCAAAGCTTCAAGTTCGGGCGGAAACCGTATGCCTTTTATGCCGCAGAGCTCGAACGGGTTTGGGTGATAGCATCGACATTATTATAATATATAGATTTGCACGTATGAAGATGGGTTAGATTTCGTCTCGAGGAGTGTTGCCTAAGGAATATTGTTCCCGGTGGCCGTGGAGTGGCCGTGTGAGTCGAGTGACTGAGTGAGGTCACTGCGGACGGGCCTGAAACAACATAGAATCACAACTTACCGCAGCACACCCATCTGCCCATTAGATCTGTCTTCGCCGCGTCCCGCCCAACCCCTCATTGAACTGCAATGGCATACAGGGACCCTTATGTCGAACAGGATGGGCGCTATGACCAGCCATACACTGATGCACCCGGCTTCAACCCGTACAACAACGCACAACCGCACCAAGCGTATGACCAAGGCGGCTATGACTCCTACGGGACAGGAGGGCATCGAGAAGATGCTAACTATGGCCAACCCATGAACCCTGGAGCATCAACGTTTGCCCCTGGCCACCACAAATCAGAGAGCACCTATGACCAAGGGGCCTTTGCACGAGCTACTACTGGGAAGTGCGTATCTTCATCGAGACATTCTTGTGGAACCATTGCCGGAGCAGGGCGCTGAGACACTGCTATTAAATAGTCGGCTCCGAGATCTAAGACACTGGCGTTACGAACACCATGGTGCTTTGTGGACTAAAGTGGGCCTCGCAGCAGCTCCGTCATAGTAACGGGTTTAATCTTCTAGTAGGGTCGTCGAGGGACGTGCATCGGGCGGTTCTGTTGCTGTACTCTCATGATCATCGTCTTCCTCATCGTCAGCATCTTATTACCCCTCGCGCTGGTAAGTGGACTCTTGTTGAGAGAACGCAAAGTCACTAACAAAACCTGGTTGTTTAAGTGGACTCGTCCTCCTAATATTATAGTTGGGAACGTACAAGCTACGTCGAATGGAAGCGAGGTAATTGCGTCTCACCACTTTCACTTACAACCAATAAACATTCCCTACGTCCATAGATCCAGACTCTGAGCAATGGTGTTCAGATTAATCTTGAGATCCCTATATAGTACGTGTGGCGTTCTGGATGCCTCATGAGTCATAGCTTAACCAGACATTCACCGGAACGACAGCGTCAGCAATCCTAATTATTTCTCTGTGTCATTTTCGTCGATAAAGGCGAATGTATGCATTTCTTAAAACATCCGTCGTTCCTTTACTAACTACCTCCCCAGATCTACTACCCGATCAACAACACACTTGTTGGGGGAGGACAACAGAATGATGTAACCTTTCATTCACATTCTACCACAAATTTCACCTTCCCTTTCTCGATTGAATATACAACCACAATGTCGTCGGGTGCCCAGATTTTTGCAGACTTGGCGACAAAGTGTGGCATTGGGGGTGGTGAAGTGTCCGACATCAATGTGAACTATGATATCACGGCAAGTCGAGTTCTGAATGCATGAGAAGTTTTGTAGGATCTGATCACTTTCTCGTCTGCTAGCTGGGTTTGCGTGTACTTTTTTTCACAGTCTGGCCGACGATCAGTGACTCCGCCAGTTTCCAATGCCCTTTGACGGCATCCGAGATCGAGGTAAGGGGTTTTTCGAGAAAGCACAATATGATTTTCTTATGTCTTTTTAGAGTCTAACCTCTGCACTCTCGGGAGGCGGTTGACGCTAATCAAACATCTTGATGTCAGTTTCGTTGGACACTGTCTACGATATCATGTATACGTCATGGACTTTGGAACCCTCATGTTACTCGTTTCGAGTTGCATATTTTGTACATAGGATACATCCACTAATATGTTGGATTTCGATGATTCTGATAGCAGACCAGGACAACTTCTTGAACTTGTTGCAAGTTGTCACTGCCGAGTTGAATGAATGTTCCCGTCGGACGCACCTGAACCCAGCTGAAATGCCACTCGCTGAGGGAGAAACATTCCTACCTAGAATACACTCAGTGTTCTACGCGATATTCGATGTCAAGACCGGCCCAAAAATCGTTTTCCAAGTTCCCGAAGGTCTCATAGCACCGGCTGCACCAGCCACGTCGGTGACTTCCTCGCCGAAACCGTCCAGCACGACCTTGGCTGAAGGGGAGGAGCAGAAGTTATCTCGTCGATCTAGTTCTTCCTTGATTTCAGCAGGCGGCCAGCGTCCGGGCTCTCAGCGTCACTTGCCTTCTCCCCAGCACCATTCCACTTCTTCTGGCAGGACCCTCTTTAACTTTAGCGACATATCAAAGTATGTTATCCCCCCGAACCCTCTCTGTGGTCGCCTCGTCGTGTGTGCGACGAGTAATTATCGCATCATCGGACTTCCTGTGTCCCTCGCCGGAAAGTACGAGCGGTACTTCTTCAGGTTCAACCTCTGTTTCGTTTTCGAACGTTCGGCGAATCTGAGCTGCTATGAACCTATCGTCCGGAAAGTCAGCAGGGTCCTGACGGCTTGCGAAGTTCGTTCTTGTGGATCTCTTCCAGCAACCCATGCTCACAGCTTTGCTCGCAGGAAGAATCAAAGTTTCTTTCGAACCCTCAAACATCATTGGCAATGTACACCATCATCGAGCAACTATACGAGGATTTGAATTCATATTCCGAGACCTCGATCCCGATCGACGATTTCAACTCTATCGAATTGAAGATCCTCCCGTTCTACCCTAATCCACCTTCAGTAAGGGATTGGCATGTGCCTCTCGCATTAATAAATCTGTCGAAACGCATAGAGGATAACTGGGATCTCACGATGAGAAAGGTAAACTCATTATGTCTCGACTAAAACTGCTTTATAGCTACTTCTCCAGGTCTGCCAATATATCAATGGCGTGAACCATGTCAGTCGTATTGCGCAGCTGGCAGACTGCGACCTCGAGCTAACTCGCCAGGCAATCTCGCACCTTCTGTAAGTGTCAAGTCTTCTATGTATGCCTACTGTTCGTATACTCAGTCATATGGTGAGGTACTATCAGGTCATAATGACAATTGACATATTCCAACATTCAAACATGTATACACTGAGGAAGAATGTTCAGTGGCTTGCAAATGAGCCTCACGTTAAGGACGAGTGTGGTCCTTATGTTACCAAGCCAGGTAGCTCATAGGCTTAGTTTTATATGCGTGTTCTGAACATACATTAGGAAAGCCAATCCCTGATTGGCCCAAGCTGTTGCATCTCTACTCTCGGCTGAAACCAGGACGGACTGTATTCGAATGGACGGAAAGCCACGGAGTCCACGAACTTGGCATTGACGTTCGAAGGTTTACGAGTTTTGGCGTCATAAAGGTACGGCTACGAAATACATATCTCGCCACTCTATTTAATATCCACACCTTCTAGGGTTTTCTTCGCCGAGTCCACCGCTACCCAGTTTTGATCCCAGAGTCGCCGTCACCAGTAAATCGCAGACACCGACAGAGTTTTTCATCACCTACTGCCCAACTCGCAACGCAGCGCACAGCCCCTCCGGTAGATTCCCCCGAATCTTCCAGCCGCTTTAGAGGGCGGCTCCCCGATACTCCGTTCACAGTTCCAGTCAACACTGATGTTCTCCTTAGTTCACCGACCAGAGAAGCCGACTTGACCAGGTGCGCACCTCGAAGGGCCAGCGCAGCAGAGAAAGTGTTGGAACAGCTACGGTTCAAAACGCTTCAGAGAAGTGGCTCGAATATCACAGTTGGCAATCAACCATCTTCAGCATCCCCAGAGGAGGTTAACACCCTCCGTGAACGATCTGTCGGACGACCCAGAGTAAATTCGGATAGTCGTCGACTATCAGTATACCAACCGTCGGAAGTTTCGAGCAAAGATGGTCGCTCCTTGGAGTATGGACCTTCTGTCGTACCCATATCCACTGGGCGTCCAAGACTATCTCGTTCACCATCAGCGCCGATGGTCCCGCAGATCCATACATCGTTCTCCCAAGGACCAGGGCAGTTACTTAATGTGCCAGCCCCACCTCCTGAGTTGGCCTCCCTGCTCGACGGTGAACATCACACAGATGAGCTATCGACAAGGTTTGAGGCAGGGTGGCCATTACTTCAGCAATGGCTTGCCGCGATTGGGGGCGGGAGAGGAGATGGAGATTTCGGCAGGGTGTCGATCATTTATCGTTGAGCGACAAGACACTTCAAAGTAGATTAAAGTCGGGGGTACAATGCTTTCCTTGTAGTATTGGTGTACATTCTAAGCGAGCGTCCGATTGACGTTGACATAGCCGATTCCATAACACGAATAGAACGACTCCGTGCAGGATCGATCAGACGGGTTTGCAGATACTATTTTGAATGACGTTCCGAAGAAAGTTTTGATATCCTGGAGAAACTGGATCCTAAAGATAATAATGTAAGTGCCAGCCTCGCATTGAGTGCCAGAGTACTGACGTTCGGGGTGATGCTTCACCCATTCGACATCGCCCTACGTCCTCGCTACCTAGCACCATCAGAAGAAGAACGAGGGTTTGATGTTTCCGATCAATACAACCTCCACGCCGTATTTCAGACAAGAGGGCGCGGCTCGCTAAGAGTGCTACATCCTCTGGAGTGTCGCCAGGTTTTGCAACAGCCTCAGCACAATGTATAGCAGATGTTGTGGACTCCGCTAGCAGAGTTAATGCGTAGCCTGGAGATCTACACGACAGTCAATCAAGGAAAGGGCCGGTACGTTAGGGACTCACTTTCCACTCTCGTCACCCTTGTATACATCTGAGTAAAGATAGATGTCAGGTATGTAACGATTCAGGACCGAGCGACAGGAATCAATCATGCGATTAGAGAACTGAGGGCTAACTCGCACGGCATGTCTGTATGTGGACGCATTCGTGAACGATGGTTCTGCACAGCTCAGATATCACCTACGCAATTCCTCTTATTCGTTTGATTTTGCCTGGTTCAACGAAGTTGAGTGTTTTTACCTGCTTGACAGTAGGACATAGAAATTGAATTTCTCCACCACCTTCTGGAGGAGCGCCGCGTTTTTTTATCTGTCAACCTGTAGTCCAGCCTGCACTGAATCGATCCTGGAAAGCACACACCCTTAGTTCAACACCCTCAGAAATCCCGAAGAGCTGAAGGTGCGGAAGGGTCACCGTCCGTATGAGATCGACCTTGGCAGTTCTCAGTGTTGTCGTGGTAGTTATTTTGGCGCAGAACGCACAGAAAGGTCCATGTCATCCGTCGTGATTCCTCGCAAGGTAAATTGAAACGGCTTCTTCGAAAAGGGCGCGAGCATAACGAGAGGTTCAAGAAAGTAGCCCACTGCGCGCGAGAGTAGGCACTCATGGGTCACCGGTCCGCCAGAGATGACCCCTGGTTTGAACAGGATGGCAGTACCTGACACGATTCATCAAGTAGATATACCTTGGATTTACTTGGACCATACCAGTAACGGAGATTTCGATGACGGTGCCATTGGTTGCCCTTTCAAATAGTTGCAGCAAACTTATTTCGTAGTCTGAGACGTCAAAAAGTCTGGTCTAGCGAGGACAGGACAGACCATAGTTACAAAACACACCTTGCAAACCCGGATTCTTATCCTCGGGCCTGATCTTGTCTATTCGAACCGGCTTTCCGCTCAACACTGACAATACCAAGCGTTGCCGTAGGTACTGGTGGCCGCTAAAACCCAACACTTGGCCCGTCTGAGCCATACCTGAGTTCGTACGAAGTGGTACGGACGAGCAGGCTTACATAACAAATACATACCCTCGATCGTGCGCGTGAGGGGCCAAGTCGGGTGCGCGGCTCATCACGTAGGACGGCCAACTCAAGGATTATAGACATTCCTTAGACATTGCTTCAGCTCTTTAATGGAAACCAATCCACCTCATGTCAACGGATCAGCAAGCTCGAGCGACTGGCAGGATCGCTACCTTCACATTGACCAAATCCTAGATCGGCCAGGTCCACGAACAGATCCGTCTTTCTTGGCTGGTGATGAGGTATGGGTGCCTACCCCAAGTCTGCACGTCGAGTCTTATCTTTCTCAGGTTAAAGACTTTCTTAGGAACAAGTGCAAAATCCTGGTCATCGGCGCTGGCGGGTTGGGTTGCGAGATTCTAACCAACCTTGCGCTAACAGGGTTCAAGGATGTTCACGTCATCGACATGGACACCATTGATATCAGTAATCTCAATCGTCAGTTTTTATTCAGGTGCGCCTATACCCCGACATTCAGCGTGCGCTGCGTATTGAACACGTTGAATGGACAGACAGACCGATGTCGGTAAACCGAAAGCCATCGTGGCGGCCGAGTACGTTATGAAGCGAGTGCCAGGTGTGAAGGTCACTCCGTGAGTACACAACTCTCATAATAATGGTTCCTGCTGCACGTCCGACGCAGCTACTTTGGAAAGATTCAAGACAAAGGTGATGACTACTACATGCAATTCAATCTCGTCATTTGCGGCCTTGACTCCGTGGAGGCGCGTCGATGGATCAACGCAACGCTCGTTAATTTGGTTGACCCAGAGAACCCAGAGAGTCTGAAACCTCTCATCGATGGTGGCACAGAAGGTCAGCTACAACATCACAATGACCCTCCCAAGCACCAAGATTTCAACTTGTATCACAGGTTTCAAGGGCCAAGCCCGCGTCATTCTTCCCACTGTGTCGTCCTGTTACGAGTGCTCGCTCGACATGCTAAACAAGCCCACGACATTCCCAATCTGCACCATTGCCAATACACCACGCCTTCCAGAGCATTGCATCGAATGGGCATCCGTACTCGAGTGGCCCAGGGTACACGGGGGTTAGTTTATTTGACATCCGTGCTTTTTTTGTCTGATCGTTTACCAGAAAAGAAGCTTGACACTGATGATCCCGAGCATATTGGCTGGTTGTACACTGTCGCGTCTGTACGAGCTAAGGAGTTCAAGATCGAAGGGGTGACTTGGTCACTCACTCAAGGTGTTGTCAAGAATGTGATACCTGCCATAGCCTCAACAAATGCCATCATCGCCGGTACGTTCATCCACTGGAACCATTTCTCTCCTTTCCACGACGATTTCAGCATCGTGTTGCAACGAAGCATTCAAGATCGCAACCAGTTCTGCAGCATATCTCAATAATTACTTTATGCTGATTGGCACTGAGGGGGTATACTCGTATACGTTCGAGCACGAGCGGCGTGAGCACTGCCCGGTTTGCGGCGGGGAGGCATTGGAGACACTAATAAGCCGGGAGTGGACCGTCGAACAGCTGATTGAGATGTTGACGGAGAAGCAGACCATGTAAGGATTTTTCGCAGCATTCAATGCTTCTACGCATGCTAATGACATTGGCGTGTAGTCAAATCAAGAAGCCTTCGCTGTCGACGTCGACGAAACAGATATATTTCCAGGCTCCTCCCCAGCTTGAACAGGCGACTCGGCCGAACCTAGAGAAGAAGGTATCAGAGCTGGTGGAGGATGGAGGAGAGGTCATTGTCACGGCATCCACGTTGCCCTTCAATCTGTCGTTGATCATCACATACATGTAGCATACACATGGACTAGACAGGGGTTAATTAGTCAGCGTATATCCTTCCAAATTTTGAACCGAGTCCTTTACTTGTACCATTTCTCATCGAAACCATGCCCAAGGCCGATCTCAACAAAGCACAGTGGGAGCAGAGCGAGTTTCCAATTCTCTGCGAGACATGTACGACCGCTGCAGTTTCATAGATGCACCGAGTTCAGGCTGACACCACAGAACAGGTCTCGGTGACAATCCCTTCGTCAGAATGGTACGTCGTTCGTTCCCTACATGCCACCCCGATATCCAGATGTTTTCGTCAGTCGAAACAGGAGTTTGGCCGTTCGTGTGGCACCTGTGCACGTCCATTCACCGTTTTTCGCTGGAACCCCGGTTCAGGCGCTCGCTACAAAGCCACCGTCATCTGCCAAACGTGTGCCAAGGTCAAGAACGTCTGTCAGACATGTCTGTTGGATCTCGAATATGGTCTACCGACCCAAGTCCGTGACACTGCGTTGACTATCCAGAGCGAGGCCCCCACGAGCGACATCAACCGCGAGTACTACGCCCAAAACATGGAAAACAAGGTACAGTCCTCCTTTGATGTCACCGTTCCAAGCACGGTCTCAACGCGTCTGCGAGTAGATGGCAGATGGTATTACGTCAATGATGCAATTGGGCAACAAGGCAAGTTCTGCAGGCAAGGAGATGCTGAAGGAATTGGCTCGCACAAATCCCTACTATAAGCGGAACCGACCACACATATGTTCGTTTTTCGTCAAGGGAGAATGTAAACGAGGGACCGAGTGCCCGTATAGGTATGTACTGATGTCTAAGAACGAATTTTGAACGACTAACTTGCTGTGCAGACACGAGAAACCAGCAGACAATGAACTCGCGCACCAGAGTATCAAAGACCGTTATCACGGTCAGAACGACCCCGTTGCACGAAAAATCATGGCAAACCATGCTGTAGCACAGGGACTTAAGCCTCCAGAAGACCAGTCCATTGTATGTTTCGCTTCGAATCCGCCACCTAACATACTCATGGTGCCTAGATGTCGCTGTTTCTATCATCGCTGCCTGCCTCCACGACGGAAGCGGAAATACGGACGCTCGTCGTGAACTCGCTACCTCAGGTCCCTTCATCAGAGCTCAAATCAGTAGTTCATGTAGCAAAGTCGAGGTGCGTATCTGTTTGTTGGCCCTGCCATCATCAACTGATCCCAGCAAAGGTGTGCTTTTGTTAACTTCAAGGACCGAACGTTTGCAGAGCGGGCGGCCGAAGCTTGGTCACATGGTCTTGACATGGATGGGGAAAGGATATCCGTAAGATGGGGGCGAGGAAGGAACGGTGGTACCGGAAATGTGTCTACCAGCTCCACCAACCCATCAAACACACCACCCACTGTAACTACTTAATACTGTATGACGTACACCGTATACTTGATATGTTACCGCGATGCATTTTTATTTTCTTTGGGAACGAATTGCTTGTGGTGAGGTCGCATTACACATGAGATCAATCTGTTCCACGTGTTATCTTGGCGGGACAAGAAACCGTGTGCACACCGTTGATGACCCTACGGAGCTCGGAAGCGCATGTGCGACCTAGAAAAGGATGTTAATGGCAGTGCGGTAATTATGGGGAAGGTGATGGATGGATCTGCAGACATCGAGAATGGAAAGGCAGGAAATCCGAGGACCTCGCGCAAGGATCTTGTCGGAGACGAGACGGCAGCGCAGCCAGAAGAACTGATGAGATCTGACCGCAGGACGAGGCAAATTATGGGCGGTCCGAAGCCCGCCTGCGACAATTAATTCTCGACGGAAATCTGATGGCGAATCGTATTCAAAGTCTGAAGCATTGCTAGTGTTTGACCATTACAAATGATGAGGAATGCATCAATGAAACGGACCTTTGGACAGTATTTAGAAGGTTGATGGATCTGGGGTTATCGACCTGCGGATTAGTGAGCCAAATGACACGCCGGGCACATACTTATCGATCGCATCAACTTTTTGCATCTGTCCTGGGGTGACTGATCACTAGGTCTCGTTGTCTGTCCGGACTCTACAAAGGGAGCGAATATTCTAGGGCTGGTTCTGTGAGTCGTGCTCCTCTGCAACGATCGTTGGCCGATTCACAAGCCCTCCAACCAGCCACGATCCTCCAACGATGCCAAGGAGGATGTACAATCCTTTCCTTTCTCCATTGGTCAATGGTCTTGACTGAGTCTGGGATTCATCCTCTCCTGCCCGCGCAGCTACATTGGACAATGTGCGACGGGCGCTGAACGATCTTGGGAGCCCCAAACTCTT
>JBBPRU010000053.1:0-20840 GCA_038093245.1 Boletus holoroseus
GTGGGAATATCGCATAAGCGATAGGGGTATCGACCGTATACGCACGGTAGAGGGAGTTAGCAAGTTATAGTGGTGCAATACACTGTACTTAGGATCCGTTTAGCGAGAGGCTTTGGGATCTAGCGTAGCTAAGGCTACGGATACGAGCTTAGGGACGTATTTAGGGGAAGGATTTGAGAAGATCCTTTCAATATACGCACAGTAGAGAGCGTTAGCAAGTTATAGTGGTGCAATATACTGGGATTAGGATCCATTAAGCAAGATGCCTTAGGATCTAAGGTAGCCGATGCTACAGGTATGAGCATAGGATGAGTTTGAGAGGGAAGGATGCAAAGATCCTTTCAAAACAGTCCAACAAGAGCCCACAGACTCATGACTTCTTGTGGACAAAGGAAGGGACCAGTAGGAGCACAAGTAGGAGGTGACCATGGAGCGAACCTTTACTGTGAATGTGGGGACTAATGTTAGCAAGGCTGATGAGTAACGGGTGCACCATCCAATTTCCAGACATGACAGAAATATTGGTCTTGTCAGAGGACAATGTAACACCTAATGGTGTGGAGCCTGCTGGTAACATGTCCTGGAAAGGTGGAGCATAAGAATGTACTACTTAGTAGGGAAGAAGTCTCCAAATCTTATGTACCTGCAATTCCCAAGCATGGTCACTGTTATGCTTGACCTTGGATAAGGACAAGCATAGACTTCATTGGTTCAAAGAGTCAAAGGTTTTAGTTCAAAGGAGCACTTCCTTGAATGAAAGGCCAAGTAGCAAGAGTGCTATCAGAGGTTCAAGGGACAAGTGCACACTCAGAAGTAGTGTGATGACTTAGAGAATTCCGGGAGGATGATAAAGAGGTATATTCGAGGTCGAAGTAGACCAAGATTGGAGAGAATACATTGCTGGTATCAAGGTTTAAATAAGGGAGCCAAGACTTGGATGAAGTAAGCCATGGAATATAATGGAAGGATGAAGAATGTTTAGTAATATAAGGAAATAAAAGGCAAGGGAAGGCGAAAGAACAAAGATAAGAGAATGAGTCACATGGGGCTCCAATGGTGTGACTCAGCAATCAAGGAGAAGTCCGAAAGGTTAGCATAGTCGAGGGAAAAAGAAATAGGGGTGAATTGTAACAGTCACCAGAGAGCCAGTCATCATAGATGCATACTAACCAACTGGCTGTTGACCAAACCTTGCAAGGAACAAAAGAGAAATGGTGTTCAAAAAGTGGGTGGCTGAGCAATGCTTGAAGGCATTCAATGGGATCACGATAATAGCGTGTGACAGTATGCTTTGTTGGGACCAACGGATGCAAGGGGAGAGACTTCCAGCATGGTCCAGATGGCAACATCTCCAAGTGCAGGCACAGTTGCCTTGCAGACTGGAATGAAATTGTGAGTGTCTTTATCTGGTCAAGGATCCATCTGAATCAGCTGAGAATTGGAGAGGTGAAAATGAGAGGATAACTGACCAGATCCAATGACAAAAAATTGTCGATTGCCACCATGCTGAGACCTGAACACAGGAGCCAGGACCCAAGTTGCCAATCTTCCTATGAAGCAAATGGATAGAATAGATTTTCCTGGTACAGCAATCCATATTTGTTGGCAAAGAAATCATCCATGAATGTCTTGCCCCCAGGAAATGTTTGGGGCAAGTGTGGATGGTATTCCACATTTTCCAACTTGTACATGTCTGAGTCCAACTTGGAGGGAGGACTCAGGTCATTGGGATGCATGTTGAAGTCAGAATGAATGTCAGAAAAGAGTTGAGATTGAGATTGATTGGGCAATTGGGGTTGGGCAATTGGACAGCTACTTGGGTTGGGATATCATGCCAGGGCTCATCAACTCCTTGAAAAACTGGTGGATTGTTGGTTTGGAAGAGAGAACTGCAAGCAGTTGAGGGTTGATTCATGTGCCAAAGAATGTTCGTTTCACATGAAAAGCATTTACCGCATTCTGGGCAAAAAAAAAGCTTTTCTATGTGTTGTAGCCTTTTCTTTTCTTAGGCATAATGTTCAGATTGTTGAAAAGCATGACACCTCCGAGCACTTATATGATAGCCAGTCACCTCACGAGTCACTGATGCACAATGAATTATGTTGAAGCTGAGTTTCACACTCAGACTTATAACTCAGCCTGCCAATCACACCAACAACATGGCCTTTTCTGCCCAGCCTTTCAGCACTAGCTATCATTGTCTCAGTCTCAGTCCCAAGCGAGAAATTATGGATCCAAGTCTAGAAGGTAACCTTGATCAGGATCTGATTACTCACAGGGTATGTCTATAAGCTGAATTAAAGTCAACCTTTCTCTATGAACTGATTGATGTCATTCCAACCCCAGCCACTTCCAAGGTCTCACAGGGCAAAAATACCCATTCCAAGCACCCCATCTGAAGCTCAGCTCTTGATAGTGACCACACAAATTGATTACTGCATATATGTCATCCAGAAAGATCTTATGGACCATTTGGTCCAACATGACCAGTTGCACCTGGAGTACAATCATTTACAACTTAAACAAGCCCAATGAAATATAGTCGACGCAGAGTTTCATGTCAGGCACATGCAATTGGCTATCTGAAAGAGTGGACACTATTCCTCGCTGGCACAGTGGTCTGCCAAATCTGTGCTATCTTGCGCACACTGTAAGCTCCCCCTTTTATCAGTTGGAAGTTCAAGACTTGCTGACATTGGGCCTAGCAATGGTGAACAGTTCTCCCGCCATCAAGGCGGACTCGGATGACTCGAACTCAGATGACCTGGCTGACTTGGACTCTGGATCTTACTGTGACACTGGCCCATCATTCCACTCATAGCCTGACTCTGAGTCATTCAAGTACCATTATGCTAGATACTAATTATCACATGGCAGGTTGTTCTAGTACTACTAGTTCTCACTCCAAGTGTGTTCAACGTGGCAGTTACTGTTAGTTGTGCTTATGAATTTATTGTCTGTTGTCATTGTTGATTCTGTGGTGTCTGTTGTGCTTAAGTTGATATATTTATGACATGTTTGAGAAGTCTGTGAAATACTGTGGGGAAGGTAGCAAGTCTGTGGAGCCTTCACAGATTTGTGACTATGTAGCTCAAATGGACAGGTTTGCTCATGTGTTTCGTGTTCATTGGCTCTCAACACTCCCAACACATTCAACTTGCCCATATGGCCTCTAAGGCCTCTACCTCAAAATGTTAATGGCATTGATTGTGCACCACTTGGTGCGCTTTCAGTAGTTCAATGAGTTGTGCCACAATGTGGCATATTGTTGTTGATTCGTCGTGTACATGTTCGAGTCCAGTGTCCTTCACTTTCCCTTAGTTTCTGACACTGGATTCCAGGTTTGTACCGCTTTATACCACTCAAATATTAGTTTCTGACACTGGACTCCAGCTGCATTGTTCAGCTGTTTAACACAAAATGGTGGCTTTGGATCGTTGTTGCACCACACTGGATCACTCCCAGGGCCTATCCAATCAATATGGACAATGTTTGCCACTTTTGGGTGCATCAATTTGCCCAAGTCTGTTAAACAGCTGAACAATGCAGCTGCAGTCCAGTGTCAGAAACTCAGGGTTTGAGTGGTATAAAGTGGTACAAACCTGGAGTCCAGTGTCAGAAACTAAGGGAAAGTGAAGGACACTGGACTCGAACATGTACACGACGAATCAACAACAATAAACAACAACAATGTGCCACATTGTGGCACAACTTATTGAACACCTGAAAGCGCACCAAGTGGTGCACAATCAATGCCATTAACAAAGTCATCTCCAAATACCCCCAACTTGGTATGGTGGCTTTATTTTGACTTCGTGCTGCTTCACATGGCCTTCAGGTGTCTAGGGTAACTGGGTGGGTCATCAGGTGCAGCTGCTTCGCTGTCTGGGTCACTCAGTTCATCTCGAGCCACTCTAGGTGAGTTTTCACTATTTCTTTGCTTTACCCATTCGTGCTTCTGATCTGCCCTCTTCGCCAGCTTACTCAGCCTCATTCTGGCATCCTTGACACATCCAGATGGTCCATGGCTGTGGCATTATCGCTCGCACATCCTTACCACTCCTCAAGCTCAACGCTTGGGGGTTTGCTCTCTCTCTGGACTTGTTTGGAAGGGTTAGGAGGTGGCTGTGGTGGGATAGATGGACTATGGGGTAGTGCAGGTGAGTTCATGATGACTGTTGCATCATGCTGATTGATCCCTTCAGGTTTTGTCTGCAATCGCAATCGCGCACTCGGACTCCTCCCTACCACCTCAATTGATGCAGTTCGGCACATCACCACTTCCTTCATCTGAACCTGCACTCTGTGGCGCTTCCTCTTGACCCTTTGGCTGGCTGCTGTGTTTGTGCACTGCCACACAACACTTTCGATGCATTCACTGACAACCTTGCTACCTGGATCAACTGGCGCCATTGCAGGGTCTCCGACTGACGCTCTGGCCTCAACTAACTTGACTGTGACTGCCACCTCACCACTGCTCTCCCTCGAGCTCCCTGGCTCGTTGGGTGGCTCTGGAGGCACATCTGGACAGTGCGCATTGCTGCCCATCGTGTTTGCAGTGCTTCTTGATGGTCTTTGCTCATTGATCTTGCTTCATCCATCCTGGTTGTGCAATGCGCTCCATGTGCTTGCACTGGTTGCTACCTGGCAGCCTTGGTCCTGAGTGACCTTGCCTTTGTCTGGTTCAGTGTAACTGGTCATTAATCGACTGTTTTGCTCTCCCTCAAGCAGTGCACTGGACCAGTCTGATGCTTTGTTGATGCGCTCATGCACTTGACTGTCTTCATTGACCTCACCACCCTTGACTTCATTACCCACTGCCCAAATGTGGCTTTTCACCACCACTTGGTCCTGTCCACTTGAGCTACTGTCTTGCGGCATGCATTTTGGCTGTGTGGTGCCTGATCAATTGTCTGTGGGTTCTCGCAACATCTCCACTTGCTCTGCTGGCCCAGCGTTTGTCACATTTTGGTTCAGTTGGTCAGCAGTCATTTGCTTGACCTGCTGACTTGCTGTTCTAGGTTTGTCGCTCATCAGGGTTACAAAATCCTCGCCAACTCTCCTGCATGACCTCTTGGTCTTCTCAGCAACCTCTGCCTTGACTTGTCCCTGCCAGTCTTTCCTGTGACATTCATCTGTGTGAAAACTCCCACTGCTTGGTGTGAGAACTCCATGCTGTCCTGACCAGTTTTCAACCTGTTCAAATTTGTGCGTGATGCCAAATTGCTCTGTTAGGTAGTCAACACATTCCTGCACTGTTTCGTAGTTCAAACATGAATTGAAAGTGATTTTGGAACTGTGCATGTCTCAGGTGAGAGTGTCTCAGACTTTGCTGAAAGCAGCTGGTGGAGTTCCTGTGACATAACTGGCTAGTGCTTGCCTTTCTGTGAGTTGTTGGATCGTTGTGTGCCAGACTGACCAATTTTGGCCATCTGGTCACAACTTGATGATCTCAACCTTGTGGACCATTGAGGGAATTCTGAATATGTAGAAATGTAGTAGTGACTGGTAATAAGGTAAGTAGGATTACCATACCTGTAGAAATGTAGTAGTCACTAAAGAGAGTAACTACTGTACTATGGTCCGATGTAGCTCTGCTTAGGTAAGCAGAAATGCGTAGGTAATCAACTAGATATGTAAATGTCCAACAATTCGAGTGCTGAGTGAGCTTGGCTACTGAGCACCAGGGCTCACAACCTGTGGAAGAGCTGTAAAGTAGCTTTGTAGGGTCTCAGTATAGTCACTGAGGAAAAGACTACAGTATGAAATGTCTAAGTATGGGTGGTTACATAAGCTACCAAAAAGCGCACTAAATAAATCCAACAGAAGGTGCAAAAGGAGGCAGAATGGAGGGCACACAAGGAGGTGGACAGGAAAGAGGCAGAGGAGTGTGCAAGGGTGGAGGGGAGGTGAAGCAAAAGGCCGAAGAGTGGCCAAGAAGAGGGTAAGTGACTACATCACTTTGGAGAACCGGGACTGACAGAGTTAGGCGGAGGAGGTAAAGGCACAATAAAGCACTGCAAAGCAGAGGGGCAAGGAGAAGGGAAAGGATGTCTCTGAGTGCATGTGGTGCACAGATTGAGGACTGGAGTGTGAATGTGGGGGTGGGAAGTCACAATCCTGTCAAGGATGCATCAACATGAAGGTCAAATGTGTGAGACCGGGGCAGCCTCTGAGGTATCAGAGCCACAAAAGCAGAAGAAGGTGAAGGAGACTCCATTGGAGAAGAGGACAAGGCAGAAATGACACTGGATGAGCACAGAGTCGAGTGAGGATGAGGAGGAGGGTTTGTCACTGCAGGGGGGAGGTGGCAAATTGATGGAGATGACAAGGATTCTGACATAGTTGGTAGCAGAGCTATTGACAAAATACAGCCAAATCCAGAGAATACTCTGTAGACATAAACACTTGAAGAGATTGTGTAGGTGCTGCAAGCGCTCTGGAGATTTGAAGAGGAACTCTGGAGTATCCCTCTGGGATATCACTAGCACTTGGTAAAGGACATTTACATACCTTTTGTTAATGGCATTGATTGTGCACCACTTGGTGCACTTTCAGGTGTTCTATCAACTGATCCACATATGCGAGCTTATTTCTTCCAAGCCACGAGTCAACCACACAGAAAACCTACTGAGGATTGTCAAACCAGGTGCCAGAGCACCAGCAGATGAACACGAGGATGTTGAAATGCAAGAGGATAATGATGAGAGAGGAATTGGAGTGTCTGTGGCTGCTGGGGATGTCAATGAGGATGAAGAGGATGCTGATATGCCCGGGGTTGAATACAATGACGAGCTGGTTATGGGAGACTCAGTGGTTGTACACTCTCTTTATCTGCATCTGCCTCAAACTACCTACCTTTTTGTCAGAACTTGGATGCAGGTCATGTCAAGCTTGTGATGTGTCGGAACTTCCACTGTTTACCCTCAAGGACAAGGGAAAAACACCCACACAGGATAGTCGCAATGCATTTCAGCACAGTCCATACTCATGTCCGCAAGGCATCAGCTCCATGAGGGATGAGCCAAGCAGATGCCGCTTTTCAGGCTCCAACATTGTGGGCAGCCAAATGCTGCTGCTCAGCATTTGGCACCTTCAGCCACTGACGTGACGTCAGACCCACCCCTGAAGCTTTTCTTGTGCCCACCCTCTCCCTTCTGTTTTTTGTACTGTAGCTTGTATCCACTCATAAATATCAACTGTGTTTTTCCCTTTGGGCATGCCTCCTTGTGTTGTGGCTGGCTTTCTCTTTGGCTCTCAGCACACACCAGTTCTGGATCTGTTCTGTCACACCAGTTCTGGCCAGGACTCCATTCCAGCCAGTCCGATTTGTGTCAGGACCAGCCTGCCTCGTCACTGTCCGCATTCCAACGTGGCACGTGCCAGGTTTGTCCCCCAAACCTGGGGAGACCTGCCCGATGATCGCACTCATTCTTCTCTGCACTCAAGCCTCTCGAAAAGGACGGAGAGAGCTTGAAAACCCAGTTCTGTAGCTTCAGGATCGAGTTGCAAGACCGGCTTGTCCTCCACCAATCTTTGCCAAGCACCAAGAACCCCTTGCTGGCCCACTTCCAGGAGTAAGACCACCAAAGCGAGGTGCTCCTTGACAACAAGGGGAGTGCTTCAAGTTCGCATGCTTCATTGCGATATCACTATGCAATACACAAGCAAGAACTTGATAACCAATGTGAGGAGCTTGTGATCAAACAACCGAATGCCGAAGTCAAATTCAAGCAAGAGCAAGAGCTCAAGAAGCTCAACATTGAGTTCAAGAAGCAGGAGGAGAATACATACCTACAAAAGTCAGATGGAGGTGCTCCACTTGTAAATCCAGTATCAACAAGTTGCTGGCACCAACGCCACTACTACTGGTTCCTCATCTGCTGCAGGCCTGGGCCTTTCGTGATCTCCGTCATTCCCTGGGAACCTGTCTTGTCAATTATTCCCCCCGCTGCTCCACCCAACAGCCCTCTTCATACTCAGCTTTCTCCATTGTCCTCCGGTGGTGTCTCGTTTTCTGTTGTGGCCCAAATGGACCAAGCAGTGTATTTTTCTTTCTCTATGTTTACTTTGTCTCACTCCTTGTATGCAGTACTGACATCTGGTATATTCAAAATATATGTGATGTATTCTCTACCATATCAAATCCAAGTGCTGCAAACAGGTCTTGCATCAACTTTGCATGGAAGTGCTGTCCCAGTGTACCATCAGGAACCTCCACGACCGCGGGATCCAACTCCCTAGGAAGGTTGTGAGCTTTGTCTCATGCCCATCCTGTTGATGATTTACCTGACATCTCCTTGAACCTCATTATCATATTATGGAGGATGATGCAGCACTGCACCCAGTGTAATGCACTGTTAAAAATGAGATGAATCTCCAAGGGATAACTCTGGAACTCCAGAGTTTCGTGCAGAAAGGCTTTGGCTTCATGTTATGTGGTGTGCCAAGCTTGGGTTCACGCCTAGTATTTTGGAACAGAGTAAAGCGGAGAAGGATGGGAGGAGAAGGGACTTGGGGATTGTGTTTAGATTGTGTTTAAGTCAATTACAAGCTAAAGTACAGAGATCGTATGGAGGTTGATATATGGAGGGCGGAGAGTCGTATTACTAAGTATTGATAGGGAGGAATGGAGTTGGAAGTATAGTAACCAGAGCTGTGCTCCTAAGTGAACACAGGACTCATACCTGAATAAACAAAGGGATGTCCACAATCCTGATCTGTGGTGAAAGGTATGTAAATGTCCTTTACTGAGTGGTAGTGATATCACAGATGGATACTCCAGAGTTCCTCTCCAAATCTCCGGAGCACTTGCAGCACCTACAAAATCTCTTCAAGTGTTTACATATGTCTCCAAAGTATTCTCTGGAGTTGGCTGTATTTTGTCACTCCCACTCAAGTGTAGCTGTAATCCCATGGCATGCCCCAAACACACTTCCAGTGGTGTCAGGATATCCACAATCATGTCCTTGCTTGAGACATACCGAACAACTGCTTCTCCTTTTCTGATGAGATCATCTCAGACAAAATGATATTTCCATTGGATATGTTTTGTCTGGGCTTGGAATTGTGGATCACAGCAAAGGATGATGGTGGCTTGGTTATTGCAGAGTAGTTCCATAGGAGCCTTTTGTGTTTGTCTTATTTCATCAAAAAAGGTTGGTAACCAAGCCAGGTGTTGTCCAGTGTTGCTAAGTCCAATGTACTCGAATTCTGTAGTAGACAGGGCTACCATAGTTTGTAGCTTACTAGACCAGGATATGGCTCTGTGATTGCTGATAAATATGAAGCCGGAAGTGGATGATGAATTTTCCAGATCTTGTGACCACCCTGCATCAGAGTAACCATGGAAATCCATGTCTGTGGCTATCTCTGATCCATCATATGACAGTTGGGTATGAAACCTGTTTTCCTTCGATGATCATCTATGGGATAACATGGTCGTCCTCTGGGTCAGTTGTGGAGAGTTGAAGTCCATGCATCATTGGAGTCCATGCTGGTTTGCAGCCGGACATCCTGATCCATTGTAGGATTGTACAGCAGTACTGGGACTGGCAGAAGGAGATTGTTTGGAATTTGGAGTTTTGTCAGATCTTGATTCTGAGGATGTACTTTGCTTCTTCAAGATCGTGCATTTTGAATGCAGCAGAAAGGGTTGACTTCACGGAGTTCATGAACTTTTGGGTGGTGGCAGCTAGGTGTAGGTCATCCACATAGACAACTAGAAAGCAAACACGACCATCCCTTCAGAAGACATAGAGACATGTGTCAGCATCCAAGTGGGTAAATCCGAGTTCTCTGAGTTTGTGATCTAGTGTTTTATTCCAAGTTTGACTGACTTGTTTTAGTCCATATAGTAATCATTGGAGTTTCCAGCAGTATCCAGGTTGGATTGGAATACCTTCCGGAGGTAGCATGTATAGGTCTTCCTCTAGTTCTCTGTTGAGCTACGCTGTTGATACATCCATTTGATCAAGTTCTAGATTGTATTTCGCAGCTAGGGCAATTAGGGTTCAGATGGAGTCAAGGTTTGCTACCGGAGTGAATACTTCCTGGTAGTCGATTCCTTCCTTTTGGGGTAAATCCGTGTGTGATGATCCGGACTTTGTACCGTTCCGTATTTCCTTTTCCATCCTGTTTGATCTGGAAGACTGGCTTCAAGTTGATCAGAGTTATCCCTCTGGGATGACTACAATTTCATGGACATGGTTGGAGTTTAGGCTTTGGAGTTCATCTTCTACAGGGGATTTCCAGTGTTCCTTGTCTATTCTGGAGTAAGCTTCTTTTGGATTTCTTGGACATGTGTCTTTAGAGGGTGAGGCTGAAGCTCCAGCGAATATGAAGTCTTCTATTGAAGCTGAGAATGCTCCAGGTATTTCTGGGATGTTCTCTGGGGGCTTGGGAGTTTGTTCAAGGGCAGGTGCTTGTGCTTGCATTTCCCATCTTGCAGCCTCTTCCTGTAAGGTCCACCACTCATACTCTTTGTTTTTGTTGGCTACCTGTTGTTGTCAGTTGCTTCATCATACAGGCAGAGCAGGGACTGGAGCTGGAGCTGGGGCTGGAGCTGGAGCTGGAGCTGGAGCTGGAGCTGGGGAAGGAACTGGAGCTGGAGCTGGATAGGAGCAGGAATAGAGCAGGGTCTGGAATAGGAGCAGGAGCTGGGACTGGGGCCAATTGGAGTTGACCTAAGTGTTCTGCAAGTTGCTCAACAACTGGGCTGATCGGATGTTCTGGAATAGGATCTGGAGGTGCAGGAACATCTCCCACTAGCCTGTGGTTGGGTGGATGATCATCATTGTCATTGTTTTCCAGAAGATGAAGATGCTTGGGAATAAGACCCTCCCACTGCCCCTCAACAGCAGGGGCATTCCACAGAGTGGACTCAACATTGGAGATGTGTCCGGACTTGTCAAAGGTGACATGGTGGCTGGAGATGACAGTCTGACATTCGATGTCAAGGAGTTTGTAGGCCTGCTGTCCATGAGTGTACCCTATCATGATGCACTTCTTTCCATGTGATCAGAATTCCCCCTCCACTGCTCCTTTGGCATGTAGGCATAGGACAGACATCTGAAGGGGCGGAAAAAGGTTGAATCAGTTTGGCGATTGAAGAATGCTTGATAGGGGACCTGATCATGTAGTCCAGAGGTTGGGCTCCATGCAGAGATGTATGCCACAGTGGACATAGTGTTGGCCCAGAAGGGTTTGGGAAGCTTTAACTCCTCCACCATGGTGTTCACCAGGGTGGCCAGTGTTTGGTTTGTCCATTCTGCCAGACCTTTTTGTTCCAGAGTGTATGGGGCAGACATTTCAAGGAGCGTACCATCCTTGTGAATCACCGGTGTCCTGGAACACTTTGTTGGTGTATTCCATTCCACCATCACTCTGAATAAATTTGGTGTATAGGTTGGAGAAATCCTCATGTTCGATTTCCATACGGAGGACAGTTTGAATGTCTGTTTTCCACTGGTTGTAGAGATGTAAGGCTTCATTTTTGTGTTTCATGAAGTAGACCCAAGGGAAGCAGGTGAAGTCATCAATGATGACTAGGCAAAATCTGTATCCTTCATGGGATCTCAGAGTTATTGGACCTCCGACATCCATGTGGACGATTTTCAGCAGACGTGAACTCACCAGGTAATCCCAGCTTGCTTTAAGCCATAAATGGCACGTAAAAGCCTTAGTACTTTGGTACCTTTATATTGAGGGGGTACGAATCCCTCTGGAAACTCCATATAGAGCTCCTCTTCTAGCACACCATATAGGTAGGCAGATTGGACGTTGAGTCCTGAAATATACCAGTTACCAAGTGATGCTAGGGCAAGTTGCATGGCTCCAAATCGCACAACAGGCAAGAATATTTGATCATGTTCAAGACCTTCTACTTGAGAGAAGCCTTTTGCATTGGGCACGTTTATGGCTGTTGGATTTCTGATCTTGCATTCTTTGAGCATTCCAAGTTCTGTATTGCAGGCCTTCTGCCAGAGAGCTTGCTCTTCTGCAGGTAGTTTATTAATGTCCTTAAAGGACCATTCCCTATAATTGGGAGCATTTGATGATTTGGTGAAAGGAATTGCACATTGACACAAAAAGGAGACTAAACTGTCTCCCCCTTCCACGGTTAGGCGTTCTACATTGTCTTCCAATGGAGTCGGAGATGGGGGCATGCCACCAAGGATATTTGGAGTATCCAGAGCTTTCAGAGGAGCCTCCCCTACTATTCTCTTCCATGTAGAGTCCCTTTTGATGTCCCAAACCTGCTTTGTTGGGTGATCTTCACCATAAATATTGCTGGGGTGTGTAAGGCCCTGAACACTTTGGAAATAGGTGCTCATTGAAGATGGCATGTGTGTACTTGTGTAAAGATCTGTTTGGGCACAAAAATATATGATTGCTTTCAAGCCCTGGTGCAATGCCTAGATACACCATAAGCTGTGATTTAGGCTGCAGTTTGCCTTGTCTTGTCTCATCAGGAATGTGCACATAGGCACCACATCTGAAAACCCTTAGGTGAGAGATAGATGGTTTCTCCCCCTGAAGTAACTCATGGGGGGTTCTCCATTGTAGCCAGTTCATTGGCATACAATTGTGAACATGGGCTTTGTGACATAACACAAATTCCTGATAGGAGTCAGGTAGGCAAGTGTGAAGATGCATCGCCTGTGCCTTATCTATAAGAGTGTGAATTAATTCCTCAGCATGACCATTTTGTTGGTGTGTGTAAGGTGTGGACTGATGGATGTGAATTCCATTGTTCTTGAGGTATTCAATGAATGCCTTGAGGTGAATTCCTCTCCAGCATCAGATTTATGTAAAGCCCTTAATTTGGGCATTGTACTACATATGAATGTAGAAGAAGAATTGCTTGGTGTTTTTAAGTGTCTGGTCCTTAGATCAAATACACACAACCCATGCCACAAAGGTATAATCATCATAGTAGACAATAGCATATGTATTTAAACTTATGATATGATTCCATTTCAAAGGATTTTTTTTAAATCCACATAAATTAACTCAAACAGCATGGTTGCCCATCGCTCAGTGTGAGGGAACAATCTGTTGGGTTGCTTGCCAAGTTGGCAACCAATGCAAATCTTGTCTTTCTTCAGAATGTTAATTTCCAGAAAGTCCTTTATATGTTTTTGCACAGCTTTGATGACTTCTTTTGATGGATGTCCCATGCAGCAATGAATCAAATTGTAATCCACAGAGGCCATAGAAATATTCTTTGCTTGTGGTCGGATGGCAGGAGTGCACATCCAAAACATTGTGTCCATACCATGAGAATGGAAGGACAAGACAGTACATTTTGAGCACTTGTCATAGAACTCGAAGAGACCTGGGATACCTTTGACAGTCAAACAGCAATCTTTGAGCAGAGTGCCCATTGATACAAGCTTAATCATGCACACAGGCATTAATATCACAGGCGATAATCGCACCTGTGAGTCTTTGAAATCGACGATTACAGTTCCTTCTCCAAGTATAGGTGCCCTACCATTCGTGGTTTGTGAGAATCTGGGCTCTTCATACTTAACGAATTCAGTAAAATCGTTTATGTCGAAGGTGATGTGAGCCGAAGCTCCTGAATCTAATAACCACATATCAGGTGGTGGTCCATCCACATGTGCAGGTTGTTTACCTTTACGAGATGTTTGTGAGCAGTCATCACACATAGCAATTGGCAAATGTAGTGATTTTATTTCACTACCTACAAGTAGACATACACATATATGTACAATGATTCTGTGGTGAAGGAGATCACACATTAGTGTCTGTGTGGTGTGAGGAAGAAAATACTGACCAGGTATCATCAGTGTGTTAAACAGCTGAACAATGCAGCTGGAGTCCAGTGTCAGAAACTATATTTGAGTGGTATAAATTGGTACAAACCTGGAGTCCAGTGTGGGAAACTAAGGGAAAGTGAAGGACACTGGACTCAAACATGTACACGATGAATAAACAACAATAAACAACAACAATGTGCCACATTGTGGCATAATTCATTGAACACCTGAAAGCGCACCAAGTGGTGCACAATCAATGTCATTAACACAGTGAAACCAAAGTCATAGTAATTCCTGAGATAATTCTCAGGGAAGTCATCGTCTTTTCCCAGCAAGACAGTATCCTTGTCATCCACCTCCATAAACTGGGAGGCATCATCGGTGACTTCTGTCAACCAATCTTGAAGCTGGTGGGATGAGGAGGGAATACCTCCTTGCCAATCTATGTGGTGGTTGGCCACTGGGTCAAGGATGCATATGGTTTCAATCATGGGCATAACGCCCAATTAATGTGCCAAAGAGATTGCATTTTTTGCATACAGGAAGGCAGGCTCACTGTAGTTGGTGGCGCTGGGGGTAATGCAACAGTGCATCCAGGTCGATGGTTGTGGAGAAGGTGGGTGGATGCACCAGGCTAAGTACCAGGGCACAGCAAAGGTGAAGGATGTGGCAGGGGCAGCATCAGCATTGGTGGCATGAGCTGCCTTGCACTTTGCTGTTTTTCATGCACAGCTTGCAAGTGTTTTCCTTGACAGTGTTTCTTGCCATTGCCTTCCATGGATGAGCTGCCTTGCTGAGACTGGCCTTGCTTGCCTTGCTGCTGCTGTGAAAACTGGGGATCTCCCCCTTGCTGCTTGATGGTGGAAACCTTGTTTGCCTGCAGCTGGGCTGGCTTATGGCCTGACATGTGTTGCAGCCAGGTGGCAGTGACCATGCACTTGATGTCAGCAATGCCAGTCTGAGTGGGAGTGGTGGCTGAGGTGGTGGAGGTAGAGGTGGCAGGGGCAGAGACGGCAGTACTCTGGGATAACCATATCCATCATAACCTTGAACTCTGTGTAGGCAGTGGTGACACTGGGAGTGGAATATGCTTTTTCAAGCTCATTCCAGAGGAGGTGTGCATAATGCTACAAGATGAACTTTGCTGCAATGTGTGAGTCAAGCTTGAGGTGCATTGCCCCAAGAGCCTTATCATTGTTAGCCTCCCAAGCCTCAATGGCTTCAGTACAGTTAGTGACAATATCTCCTGCTGCATTATGGATGTGGTCAGGTTGGTTGCATGTAAGGATGTGCCAGAGTCCCTGAGAACAGAGGTACAACTCCATGTCTGTCACCCAACATTGGTAGTTGGTGCTGTTCATGTGAAGAAGATCCTTGAAAGTGGTGGAGGACATTGTGAAGGTTTCTGAGGCTGAAAGGACATTAGTACTATCCAAATGTTTGATGAAAAAACAAAGAAAAAATGGTGGCGAAGAATTTGTGCTTTCCTAAACATTTTTCAGAATCCTCTAGAGGCACCTAGTCTCCCCATAAGACCTGAGCATTAACTCCTTGAGTGCAAAGTGCATCAAAAGAGTGAGCGTGATGCATGGCCTTTGTGCTCAGGTTGCAGTAGAAATTCCCAGTGTGCTTAAAGCATGACTGGGGCTTATAACCTGTTGAGAGCCAGCATGTACTGGCAGAGTATATGCTACTAGGACATACCTGAGGGTGAGCTTACTGATGGAACATTGTGGTTTGAGTAAAAGATCAATTAGATCTCAGACTAGCTGAGTCTGAAGTGTAAATACACAAAGTGTGTGAACTACTCTCCTAAGATGGTAGTGTAGTGAGTATAATGTTCAACAGCAACAACAATGAATCATGTGCACCAGGACTCACCATTGGTGGGTGTGCCATTTGACCTTGTTGAACATCTAGACTCACTACATTACCATATTAGTAGAGTAGTTCACACACTTGATGTATTTACATTCAGACTCAGCTAGTCTGAGTTCTAATCAATCTTTCACTCGAACCACAATGTTCTAACTGTAAGCTTACCATTCATGTATGTCCCAGTAGTTACATACTCTGCCAATATATGTATGTTGGCTCACAACAGGTTATGAGCCCTGATTGTGCTTTATGCACACTGGGAGTTTTACTACCTACTGGCTGTGCATTTTCAAGCCATGGATGCAGCTTTGCTTTGAGCATTCTTATGCCAAACTTAAAGGAATGTTGATGTGTTTTTATGCTCACTCATTTGATGTGCTTTGCACTCAAGGAGTTAATGTTCAGGTCCTATGGGGAGACTAGGTCCCTCTAAAGGATTCTGAAAAGCATTTAGGAAAGCGCACAGTTATCACTGCCATTTTTCATTGATTTTTCATTGAACTATCAGATAGTACTGAAGTTCCTTCATACCTCAGAAACCCATGCAATGTCCTCTGCCACTTTCAAAGACCTTCCTCACATGAACAGTACCAACTACCAATGTTGGGTGACCAATATGAAGTCATACCTCCACTCTCAGGGACTCTGGCACATCCTTATAGTACATGCAACCAACCTGACCACATCCATAACATCAGGAAAATTTTGAAGTGCTGATATGTCCAGCTAAATATGATCAGATGTTATCAATTTGATATAGCTACACAATCCTACATATATAGATATGTGTGACACTATCATTTTCCAATAATGATGCTCATGGAAAGATGATGGCTTATAGCTTCTGGCAGACATTTTATCATTGATCGGCTATTATCTCTTATATCAGACCTTCAGATATTACCAGCATTTGGTCCATGAATATTCCTATCTGTCAGACATAGGTTATCTTTGATATCAAACATTACCAGGAAAATTCTTCAGCGCTGGTATGCCCAGCTATGTAAATATGTATAATCAGATAGTTATCAAGTTGATACAGCTACACAATCCTATATATAACACTATCATTTTCCAATCATGATGCTAGCAGACATTTTATCATTGATCAGATATGTATACCAAAGATTGCATTTCAAGCATGTAAAAAATAACACAAGTAGATAAGGACCTGAGTTTCAAAGCTCAGGAAATTGTTCATTTGCAAATGGGCTAAGTGACAAAATACCCATCTACTGCATAACTAAAAAATACATAAATAAATCAAGACTTGTCAAGTGGCAGTGCTAGAGATCTACATGGTAAACCTGCAGGTATCCCAGTGCTGACTTGGACCTGTACTCATACCCATGACTTACCCATACCCATGTAGCTGCAAGTACTACTTAATTTCACAGGTACCACTAACAGATAGTACACAGGTCTTTACCCAGGGGTCTTGAGCACATTAACTGAAAGGATGGGGACAACAAGACTGACAAGTCAACATTGTCGAGAGACCCTGCAGATACAATAGGTGATGACAAGCATCATCCAGACAAGCCTCCAGAGCCACCCAACAAGCCACAAGACTTAAGGGACATGAGACAGTTGAGGTTGATTCAGGTGGCAAGTTGATTGTTGAATGAATCAAAAGTGTCGTGCTTGAGCTCGCACACACAGCAGCCAATATGGATGTCAAGGGGATTTGCCAAGATGCATGGGTCAGGGGTGAGTGTGCAGTGATGTACCAAATTGAGGTGGTAACAGGGAGTGGACACATCCAGGTGTGATCAAAAATGAAACCGAAAGAAATCAATCAGCACACCACAATGTGTTAATGGCATTGATTGTGCACCACTTGGTGCGCTTTCAGGTGTTCAATGAGTTGTGCCACAATGTGGCACATTGTTGTTGTTTATTGTTGTTGATTTGTCGTGTACATGGTTGAGTCCAGTGTACTTCGCTTTCCCTTAGTTTCTGACACTGGACTCCAGGTTTGTACTGCTTTATATATACCACTCAAGTTTAGTTTCTAACACTGGACTCCAGCTGCATTGTTCAGCTGTTTAACACAATGGGTATCATGGACTTACCAAAGTCACACCACAACCCACCTATACCATCTGAACCTCCACATGAACAATTGCAGCAAGGAGATGAACCCCCAAGCATCATGCTCAAGGGAGAGTGGAAGGACTGGGTGAGCAAGGACCCCACAGCCACAGAATACAAAAAAGCGACATCAGGAGTGCTTGAGGGTGTCAAGGATGTCAGAAAAAAGTCAATGAAGCTGCAAAGGTGTCAGAAAGTGGGTACAAGAATGTGGAGTGAAGAGAAGCAGAAAATGCACCTTGGGGAGCATGAAATGAGCTGAGCAAGCCAGATGGCGAAACAGCTGTGCCAGGTGACTTGCACAGCAGCCAGGAGTGACCCAAAATCAATAGGAAGCAACACATCAAATAAAGGAAGTTGTCAAGTTGAAATAGAGGTCCTAGAGCAGGGTTAAGCAGGTTCAAGGTATTGAAAGGTCACAAAGGCAATTGGGACCACCCAAGCATTGGTGACAGCGTCAAGAATGATTGGACAGGCCATGGGAACCATCCAAAGCAGTGCAACAATGATCTGTATCCATCAAGTCGAAATTGGAGGCCAGGAGGCCACTGTAAAGGCAGGTTGAGGTTGTTGCAACCATTATTGGGGATTTGAAGTGTGAAAGTGATGCTGATGATATGGCCCAATAACTGATGGACACTGCAACTCAAAACAAGTCAACAAGCAATAGGGAACTGCAGGGTTACCAGGTACCCATGGTGGGGCTTGGGTATGGGTACCTATGGGTACAGGTACAGGTTGGAATCTGCATACCCAAGATGAACCCGGGACCCATGGCTATGGGTATGGGTACTGTGAGAACTTAATGCTGTGTTTATATTCACCATCCATACCAACAGTAGACAACAAGTAAATTGCATTCCAGGGAAAACGATGCCCTGTCTTCACTGTCATACAACAAATTGCATTCCTGGCAGGAGCAAATATACTGCATAACATAACATATTGTCAGACAACAACAAATTGCATTCCAGGGGCAAACATGTAACTGGTTTAAAGAGATATAACAGGAATGAGAAAATGTCCTCCTACACCACAATAATCATGTTCACACATCCATTAGGACATCATGAAACAGAAGTCCAAATATGAAATACCATGATTCTCAACACTCCTCCTCACTGTTCATGTTGTGTATGTGGGCTTGCTATGGTAGCAGCAACTCTGAAGGGATGATCCCACTTCTGGGCCACAGAGAATTTGATAAGTCTAAGAGACTTTCTTCCATCTTGGAACTTTGTCTTTCTAAGGTTCTTTGTGAAGATGTTGGTGAACTGCTGATCAGTGGGAACATAGTAAAGAGAAACCTTGTTCTCCTCCACTGCTTCACAAATGAAGTGCTCTGAGATATGGACATGCTTTGAGCATCCTTCTTGAGCAGGATTAATGACCGGCAAACACATCTCCCACCCAACAGAGAAGGCCCTTGCGAATGAAGAGACCTGCAGGGGCAAGCAACAACCATTGGAAGTGGACAACAACCCAGCAAAGAAGCAAAGAAGCAACAACCACCAACCTGATGCGGCAGCAGTGAACAAACCCAACATGGCAGCAGTGAACAAAACAGCAGCCTGCACAGCCGAAACCACTGATGGTAATGAAGACAGCACCAATGTGGAGTCAGTTTCAAGTGATGATGGAAATGACACCAAGGTAACATCTTCACCACAGAATCGTACTACATATTTGTACATGTCTGCTGTAGGTAGTGAAATGAAATCACTACATTTGCCTTTTGCTTTGTGTGATGACTGCTCTCAAACGTCCAGCAAAGGTAAAGGTAAACAACCCGCACATGTGGATGGACCACCACCTGATATGTGGTTATTAGATTCAGGAGCTTCGGCTCACATCACCTTCGACATAAACGATTTTACTGAATTCGTTAAGTATGAAGAGCCCAGATTCTCACAAACCACGAATGGTAGGGCACCTATACTTGGAGAAGGAACTGTAATCGTCGATTTCAAAGGCTCACAGGTGCAATTATCGCCTGTGATATTAATGCCTGCGTGCACGATTAAGCTTGTATCAATGGGCACTCTCCTCAAAGATCGCTGTTTGACAGTCAAGGTCATTCCAGGTCTCTTCGAGTTCTATGACAAGTGCTTAAAATGCACTATTTTGTCCTTCCATTCTCATGGTATGGACACAATGTTTTGGATGCGCGCTCCTGCCATCCGACCACACACTAAGAACATTTCTATGGCCTCTGTGGATTATGATCTTATTCATCACCGCTTGGGACATCTGTCAAAAGAAGTCATCAAAGCTGCGCGAAAGCATATAAAAGACTTTCCGGAAATTGACATTCTGAAGAAAGATAAGATTTGTATTGGTTGCCAACTTGGCAAACAACCCAACAGATCATTCCCTCATACTGAGCGAAGGGCAACTGTGCCATTTGAGTTAATTCATGCGGATTTAAAATCCTTTGAAACAGAATTGTATCATAAATTCAAATATGCCATCATCTACTACGGTGACTACACTTCTATGGCATGGATTGTGTGTATTTGATCTAAGGACCAGACACTTAAAAACACATGCAATACAATGCCCAGATAAAGGGCTTTAGATCTGATGCTGGAAGGGAATTCACCTCAAAAGCATTCATGGAATATCTAAAGGACAATGGCATTCACATCCATCAGTCCGCACAATACGCGCACCAACAAAATGGTTGCGCTGAGCGATTAATTCGCACTCTTATGGATAAGGCACAGGCGATGCATCTTCAAGCTTGCCTACCTGACTCCTATTGGGAATTCGCGTTATGTCACGCAGCCCATGTTTACAACCGTACGCCTATGAACAGGCTACAATGGAGAACCCCCCATGAGTTACTTCAGGGGGAGAAACCGTCTATTTCTCACCTACAGGTTTTCGGATGTGGTGCCTATGTGCACATTCCCGATGAGACTAGACAAGGCAAACTGCAGCCTAAATCGCAGCTAATGGTGTATCTAGGCATTGCACCAGGGCTAGAAAGCAATTACATATTTTTGCACCCAAACGGATCTTTACACAAGTCCACTCATGCCATATTCAATGAACATTTATTTCCAAAGTGCTCAGGGG
>JBBPRU010000054.1:0-20786 GCA_038093245.1 Boletus holoroseus
GTGCTCTGTTGTCCGTGACTGCCAATAATTCAAAGTGTTTCAGTGACGACAGCTTCGCATCCCATGGTAGACCAACTTACTACGCAAATCACCCATTCGCATCCAATAGACTATGGATCTCCCGGGTTGTGGATTTTGGACTACATTGCGCATTTCGGCGAGCAACCTCAAAAAAGGGGGGTAGGCTTGGGCCGCCGCCGCCGCGTCTGCCGTGGCAATCCTTCGGGGTGTGAATGGAGGAGCAGTCTTTCCCCTCTTTGACATGCTAACTGGACTCGGACTGTGAGCTCTCTTTGACATGATGGAATGGAAGGAAAGAGTGTGAAACGTTGAGCATTTTGTACGCGACTGAAACAGCGCTCGAACTCTCGATGGGTGGTGTCGATCGGGAACACGTGAGATGATGTCACACACAGCACAATGAGATCTTGAGACCGTCTCCCGGCGACATCTCACGGAGGTCACTGCGGTTCTGGTCAAGCGAAATGACTGGTCAATTGCCACTCATCGACGGTAGTGGAACTATCATTAGTGCCGGAGCAGTGGCCAGTGGAAGTACTGCCGTGTTGTTTGAGAAGAAGAAATTCACAAGATAATTCTCTGCATAAAAAACAGAATGTCAGTAATCTGAACGAGAATGCCACCTAGTAGCCGGAGGGTCACCGACAGGGAGATATGAGAAATAAGCGAGTGGAGAACTTCACAACGTAAAGTCGAGTCGATTGATAGAACAGAGCAGTAATAGACATCGTCCATAACGTCCATTTGACAAAGTCTCCCTCTCATTTCATGGAACGGGGACGAAAACATTCAGGACAAGGTCACAGCCACTTACTACCATTTACGGCATCTTCTCAAAGTGGAAGAGGGCGCGTCAGGTCTTGCCACCACACAGCGGCGTCGTCCTGTTCCCTCCGCGCAGGTTTGCCCATACCACTTCTCCGTCCGCATGGTCATGGATTTGCCCACACAAAGAGAGATAGAGCTCGAGACTGCTCTTAGAAAACGAGATGCACAGGTTGCGGAACTCACGGTAAGACCAATGACCACTTGGGAGCGCCCATGCCGACTTGGGTCGTCTGTTGACCTCCTTCCTAACTCTTACAGACCGAGATTTCACGACTTCGCCAATTTCTGGCCGTACAACCCCAACCGTCCACGTCGGATCCTATTTCGTTACCCCCTACACTGGTGTCCGTGCTATTGTCGCACGTCAACAAGGCGGCCTCGAGCGGTGGATTCACTGGTTCTTCGTCCTCAAGCACGGTCAGTACTGCGTTGACTCAACGCGTACGCTTGCTCCAGGAGGAAAATGATGAGTTGTACGACCTGCTGAAACACGGTGAAACTGGGAAATTGAAAGAGGAGGTACGAGGACTTCGACGTGTGGTGGATAGACTAGAGAGTGCACTCCGAGGTGACCATTCTTTTTATTGAAACAAGCTCGTGCTAACGCAAACTTTCCTCAGAGTCCCATCAAGTAATCACATCCCTCTCGTAAGCTATCGCTGTGACCCCAGTTTTCGCATATATTCACCAATCCGGATCTTAGGACTGAATTGGATAAGTCGTATCAAAGCTTCCAATCTTACCTGCGGCAGAAGCAGATTAATTCGCAAGTACACCATCTGCCGTCTCGTGATTCATACCATCCCCCGCCGCATCCACCACTAGCCACCAATGGATTATCCAAGTTACCCCCGACAGGGCCTAGAGCACAGAAGAAACCACGTCTCTCTGATGCCAAGGTATCGCCAGCTCAGTCGAATGTGTCGCTTCCCCCGTCAAAAACACATACCTCGGTCAAGCATGAGCCTTCTCATTCGCCTCGCATCTTGCCATCCGAGATTCGTCCCAAAAGCAACACAAAGATGGAAGTAGACGAAGATTCACGTACTCGGCCGCGTTCTCCCCAAGAGAGGGATCGTCCGCGTCAGCGCGAGAAGGAGCGTGCCCGAGACCGTGAGCGCGATCGAGAAAGGGATCGAGAACGCGACCGAGACCGAGATCGATTTTCACGGCGAAATGGCACAGGAGGGGGTGGTAGCGCAGGCCGCAGAAATCGTGGGTACAACCACCCATACACGGGTGGGGATCGGACGTTGGCAGAAAGAATGGGACTTTAAAACTGTTATTCCTTTCTCACTTTTACATCTTGGATGGGACGCCGGCCTAACATAGTGTATTTGGTGCGAAAAAAATTCTCTTGCGTTGACTTGCTTGTATCATTAGCTGACAAACACCCTTCTAGTCCTGTATCCGTAACCTACCGCCGCCCGAGCTGTTTTGGGCGTATACGATACATATTTATGGGATATTTCGACATGACTTGATTGGCGCGGGTGGTGGGATTCACCCCACTGTGCCTTGTTGAGAATCCGTCCACAGGATGTTGACGAGCGTCCCTCAATCCCAACTACGGCAGTGCGTTTCCTCTGGAACACCGAGAAGTTCTGATGCGCCACGGATCCTCGTCCGTTCGGAGATGCAAGGCATTGACAGTACAAGTACCGATCATACCGTGGTTGTCAGACTGGAATTAATGCCAGGGCTGGGGAGTTTGGTAAAAGGATTTTAATGAGGTACGACGGGCTAAATACATGGACGGGATTTACGAGAAGTGGGTTCTGAACATAGATGGAAGCGAGGATGGCCGAAAGTATGTATAGCAGGACCGAGATTAAGGAGAGGTTAATGTATACGGCGGTGATTGTACACGAGATGGTTGTACGGAGTGAAAAGACTGTTGAGAGCAAGTGATGGACAGTGGTTTAGTAGAACATGGCACTCGGTGGAGAGATGATATGATTGCACATGGAAAAGGAATGAGTGTTGTGAGGAGCGGAGGATGATTAAGAGTGGCACTGTCCCATCGGATTGTGCACGGCGAAAAACTGCACGCGGGTACGCGCGCCGCCAGCCTGTGATTCGCACTGGTACGTGTTCAGGGGGTCCTCCCTCGGATGATCAAGACAGAGGTCAAACGCGGAAGATGGCCGATGTGGTGGCCTGATGAACGAGCGGTTTGTGGTGAGGAGAAAGGCAGGGATAGGAGGGACAGGCGGAGGCGGAGAGCGGATGGCCGGACAGGGTGGCGGGGAACGGCAGCGAGAGGGGAGTTGGGAGTGCGTGCGCTTTAGGCGACGCCTGTTCTCCGCCTTTGGCGCATCATGGGCGAAGCGGGGTGTGCTAGCCGCGCGACGAAGGGCGTCATGGGACAGGGCATGGTTGAGGGACTTGTCAAGGAGAGACGGAGGGATCGGCGCAGGGGGGTGACTGTGGAGAGTGAGACGGCGGCGGGAGGTGGGTGTTGTAAAGGGTGGGGGGGAGGGGAGGGGAGTGGGTACGAGGAGGGGGGACGGCATTGGTGGAGGCGGGGAAGGAGAGGGAGAGAAGGACATGGATGAAGGAGTGGATGGGGACGAGATGAGATGAGATGAGATGGATTTATATCAGAGCGATCATGTGGCGGTGACTTCGATCATCTGCGGTCCAGTCTCGCTTCGAATCTCGGACAGATCAAGTTGCCTCCATGTCAGCCCCGGCTCTCCTTCAGTGGCCCTACAAATAAATCGTTCCCCTCCACCGTCCCCATCGCCGCCCTTTACCATGTTCTCATCCGTGCTCGTCGCTTGCGCAGTCTTTCCCCTCCTTTCCTTCGCCCTTCCTTCCTTGCATACACACTCCCTACATCGCAGAGCACCTCATCGTCCCCGCATCATCGCCTATTATCCAGACTGGGCACCCCCCAAGTTTGTCGACTATTCCCTATTCGACACCCTCATCTTTGCCTTCGCTTACCCGGACCGGAACCAACAGCTGCAATATGACTCCGATGACGCACGCACCCTGCTCGCAAACCTCGTCCCTGACGCACGTGCCGCAGGGACAAAGGTCATGCTTAGCGTCGGTGGCTGGACCGGCAGCAGGCCAGTCCCGTCACCTCTGACCAATTTCCCCCCCTCACCCCTCTCCCAGGTACTTTTCAAACGCCGTCGCAACCGCACAGAACAGGGAGACTTTTGCCAACAACATCCTTGCCACCTACAAGCTCTACAAGCTTGACGGCATCGACATCGATTGGGAGTACCCAGGTCAAGTCGGCCAACAGGGAAACAACGAAAGCCCCACCGATTCCGCCAACATGCTCGAGTTCTTCAAAGTCCTTCAGCAGAAGCTTCCTCCCGGTGCCTTGATATCCGCTGCCGTACAAGACACTCCCTTTACTGGTCCAGACGGTAAATCGATGAAGGACGTGTCTGCTTTCTCCCGGGTTGTCGACTGGATCACCCTCATGAATTATGATACCTATGGGAGTACGCTCATTCCTCTCATCCACACTTTGTTACACCTCACCCTCTCGTTCTAGTCCGGCCGCCCCCTGGGCCAAATGCCCCTCTCTCCGACGGTTGCGGCAACTCCTCCCAGCCCAGCCAGAATGCCGTGAGCGCTTTGAAATCCTGGACATCGGCTGGTTTTCCTGTCTCCCAGATTGTCCTCGGCGTCCCTGCATACGGCTATATTGTTGACTCCTACTCTACAAGGCTGTCTACACGCTCTCCTTCCCGTGCTCATTCCGAAGACGATAGCGGCCAAATTCAGTTCCAGTCACTCATAAATCAGGGCATTCTCGCACAGTATTCAGATGGATCCTTCCGTGGCTCATCAGGTTTCACCCGTGAATGGGACGCATGCTCCTCGACTCCCTTCCTTCGTTCGGAGCCGGCTGGACAGGTAATCCCATACGACGACGATGAATCCCTCGGTATAAAGGCAGCTTGGGCTAGAGAGTTGGAGTTGGGTGGTGTCAACTTGTTCGACGTACACGGAGATACCCCCCAACATCATCTCACTCACGCCTTGCGCGCTAACCTCTTTCCGAGTCCTACACAACCGACGACCCTTTCGAGCGCGATGCCCTCCTCCTCGAGCGCAGTGGCCCTCTCCCCGAACACGATACCCACGGCTGCGAGCGAACCCTCCTCGTCAAGTACATCCCAACCCAGTCTTGTTCCCCCGTCTACGGCTCTACCTGGGATCGTGCTTTTCCCTCATGGAAGCTGACGCATTTGGGTCTTGCGGACTTTTCAGAATATAGTGGGCCCAGTCTTTGTGCATTACGTTCCCCTCGGCATGAATCAAGTTGGAAGAAGGAAGTGGCGGCTTCTCGCCATGCCATTGACGTGCTAGTACTCTAGTAAATGAAATGTGTCACATGCTAGCAATATCACGAGAAATTTATGAGACAAGTTCGAATGAAATCCTGTGCCTTGAAGCCTAAAAAGCTCGAAATGAAACTACGGAAGCAAATGACGGACGAACTGTATCGATAGATGGCAGCGAGTCATTGCGGGCGGCATCTTCGGTAACGACAACTTATCAAAGACGTCTCCCTCATCTTTACCCTCGGACCATCTTCTCCTGCGATCTCCAACCAAGTGGGCGTCCAAAAACATCACATGCCATCAACAAGACGGCATGCGCGACGCAACCGGGCGAAACAGTACCGATGGTGACGGCGTGGCGGTACCGCGAAATAGCAACTGCTATAAGCCGCTCAGACAAGACCGGTATCTACGCCATGAGAAGACGGGGAGCAAAGGACCTGGCCAATAAAGCCTGATATGGTGTTCCCGAACCTCGAAAACGAGTGTGCAATATTTGGGAATAGGCTAAATGACAACCGGTACTACGCGCATGACTGAATAGGAACTGGTTACATGACGCGCAACACCTTCTTTGGACCACCTTTAATGGAGACCAATTTATGACGTGCCAACTAGCGCCGAGGACCCTCGTATGTGTATCACGGGGAGACTGAGCGTGAGCGACGATGGGAAAGGTGACGAGGCGAGGAACAGGGGACCCAGTGTTATTAGTAATGTAAGGTCAACGACGAGAGGCTCGGAGCGGAGGATTACTGACGATCGATGCCAGGAAAGTTGCCGTTGATGTGTCCGCGACCGATAGACACTGATTACTGTAAGTGCCTGCTGTCCGTAGAGGCAATCCGGATCCTGCTCAACCCTGCGCCACCACGACCAGAATTACCCAGAAAGGCTGATCACCCACTCGGACCCACAAAATCGATGAAACAGCCAAGAGAGGCAATCAACACGATGGTTGTTTGTGTATGTATGTACACATCTAGCTTGTAAAATAAACAAAGCCAAACAAACCGGTACTACTTCTTCCACTTCTTTTTCCTTCGTCCCAAAAACGCGTTCCATGGCGTGATTCATGTGAGTATTTTTTTTGTCCGTAAAACCTTCATTTTATATCTGCGGTGGTGATGACACTTTTCTCATATCCTATGAAAGCACTCGTCTCTGTGACGGGTGTTTTGTGAGTTTTTTCTACAACGGTAGCTGAGCCGTACTCTTGTTGAAATGAGCGATATCTCAGGTTTACTAACGCTCATCATTTAGTGCGATCACAAGCCGTGGTTTACAATATACTGCCATAGCGCATCAAATATCACCCTTTGTAGTTTGTAAATTGACACAGCAGGTAATACTTAGAGGAATCAATAATTTCCGCCAATTCATTTGCATCCAGTGCACGTCAATCCTCACACATGGTCACATTATCTTCCAAATCGAAGGCATCCTTGGGAACTTGGCCTTGAATTGATGTCAGCGCGCCTTTCAAGATGTAAAGATACGGTGCGGATTTGATGGGCGGCGGAAAGGATTGATATCCGACCAGTAAGTTACAACGGGGACATGAGAACCTGTACTGCCTTTCATGGCCTTCCGGCCTGTAATAGCGAGTAATCATAACGCTTCACGTCATGACAGGTGTGACCTCGTACCTTTCAACGAGCACAGGCTCGACGGGACTGGCATTCAGTTTGAACACCACCGCTTTCATAGCGCCGCTATCCTGGGAACGTATGATGGTAGCCCCATCTGTATGACGCTTTGGGAGCTCTGCAAGACTTTTTTCGATCACAAGCTGAAAAATAATACGGCATACTAAGTGGGAAAAAGACAGGCGGAGGCGATTGAGCCTACAATGAATTCTCCGCAGATGCAATCTGTGGAGTCAACGCGGATGAGTGGAGGCGAAATAAGGGACCGATGACTCACAATACACCCTGAGAGCTGCCGCCGCCGACGCCGTGGGCTGGGCTGTGACATAGTGCGATAAGCGATCCATACAAGAGGCATTGCAACGATCCGGTGATGGCTTGGCTCACCATCCGTGGAGGAGGAAACGGCCGAGCGGGAGACGACCTTGGGCATGATGGGCACAACGTGGAAAGATGCCAAAGCGATGATGATGGTTGTCAATATAACTCACGTGATCCAGCTCGCCAACTCGGGAACCTTGGCAGGTCCAATTGTCTGGATGGTTTCATTACTTATCCTCACCCATCTTCGTCTCCACTCTCATCGTCCCCGCCATGGCAGAGAAAGATGCGACAGCGAGACTTCGAAGAGCAGTCAAAGGTATGTATTCTCGTGCTCGTTGCCACAACTCCTGATCCTTCCACAGAGAACAACCTCTTTCTCGTCAAGAGGCTCATACAAAGAACGGACATGCGGAATCCTGACCCTGGCACGAAGCGTTACACGTCTTTAGCGTGGACCGCTACTCTTGGCCACGAGGAAACATTCGAGTTTCTTCTGACTGCTGGCCATGACGATGAAGAACTCAGCAGAGTGTGTATCCTGCACGCCATTCACGCTTCAACTCCTAGCTTACACCCTAACGACCAGGATGCAGAGAGCAACACGGTCCTCATGCTTCTCGCCGATTTCAAACCACCACCACCAAATCCGTACGCTCCCGGTCCATCTCAAGTTGACCAGATGGGTGCCGCACTACGCATGGCCCGGCTGTACTATGACCGCTATCCATGGATCCTTGATTGGTCCAATTCTCAGGGAAGAACTGCACTCCATATGGCAGCTCTAAAAGGAAACGAAGAACTCGTCCGCGTGAGTGGATTCTGAACTTCTCAGTTCTCGCGCGTTATTTTCTTATTATACACCATCGGTTTATTAGATGCTGTGCGATTTGGGCGCTGATTTTGACTTGGCTGATAATAAAGGAAATACTCCTCTTCACTAGTGAGTTTACGATTTCTGTTTTCTGAGCGGGATCAAGCCAATGGTTGTACCGCCAGTGCCAGCTCTTGGGGTCACATACCAGTATGGGTGTAAATTGACGTTTATTCCATGTTGCGCTCATCACACTACTCAGATCGTCCAACTGTTGATTGAACGAGGCTGTCAGTTTGCTGCGCGTAACAATGATGGGTTCACTGCCTCAGATTACGCTTATTCGTGAGTAGTCATCTTTCCCCGACCGAAGCGCTCCAACGGTCATCGGCAGGTTTAGCACTAGAGATACGTTGCAAGATTCTGCACGTTTGCAATTCGAGAACAACAAAAAGTCTCGACGTATGGTCTTTGCTCAAGCCGCTGCTAGAGGGAGCGAATGGGGAGGCGGCCTGATGATAGACCGGTCTGCCCATATTCCCGTCAGGCCAAAAGACCTTGAAAGTGTTACTGCGCGCATGCGAAGCGGTTCTGGTGGGAGCCGCACAACAGCAACTTCGGACAGTGGCGACTTTGACAGCGTTGGGTTTGCGCCTAACGTGGCTGCGAGCTTATCTTCACTATCTTCCTCTGCATCTCATCACCCCAGACAGCCACCTCAATTTTTGCATTCGCCACCACAGAGACCAGACAACATTTCATCCGCAGGTAGCAATGGTACTTTCTCCGTACCTTCTCCCGGTCCTTCGCAGCCACTGTCTCTCAACCCTCCGCCTCAAGCATCGCTATCGCCCATTGTAAATCGGATGCGAGAACGGGATGCTGACGAAATGGAGAAGTACATGAGACGGAACCGGAGTGGAAGCGCAGGAACGTCCTCGACGGATAACAAGTCGCAAGCTGGGCCAACTTTCGGTTCGGCAGGACCATCAGCCAGCGGTGATGAACTCGATGACATCTCTTCGCTAGGTATAACGGGCACGACAGCTCCCCGGAGGCTTTTGCGACCATCTTTTTCTGCTGCGCAGTTGCGAACATCGCCCTCCCCTCTCCCCATTCCCGCGCAGTCAGGACACAGTGATGCATCTCGAAATAGGGCTGGGACGAACCCCAGCAGTGCACGTCCTGGGCAACCCTCTCTCTCTCCTACTCCCATAGTCTCTAGGGCATCTTCGTCTGATTGCCCACGTTACGAGGGGAAGTTAGTTGAAGAGCCAGAGATATACGCTGGACCATTGACACAACATGCACACATGCCAGAGCCGCCAAGAAAGAGTAACCGGGGTGCTTCGTCTTCGGCTGCAGCTGCAATCACGCGCCGTCTACCCTTTAATCTCTTGTCGAAACCCCCTCCACCCCCGCCTCCCGAGCACAGGCACAGCGGACATCGAAGAGGTTCTTCGACGACGTCGATTCGAGGTTGAGCTTTCACGAGATTTTCCGCATGTACACTTGGTGTAGTCATTTGCGCTCGCAGAATTGTTGTTGGATTAGCTCGCAAGGACTGGGTGGTAACATCCTACATAGCTACGTTTTGAGCATTGTAACACAACACATCTTGTCATTTGTCGCATGCGTCGACGGAGAATGCCGAATTCGTTTGTTTCGCTTGAAAAGGGAGGTTCAAGCTGATCGGCAGCTTTGGTTCTTGCTGCTAACCGTCTACTAGTTTGTTTATGCCCCCAAACCAGCCCCACCCTCCACCCCTCTAGTGTCCCTCCCCCCTCCCTCATGGCTATTCCGTATAACATTGACGCCGACCCCGATCCAACATCCCAAATTCCATGGCCTGCTGCCCGTCACAGGCAACGTACAACGTCCGGTCTCCAGCTTGAACAGGGCTCTGAGCCTTCCAGCGAAACAGCAGTTTCGTACGGAAGCACGGACAACTCCGGGAAGCGGTCAACAATACCAGCCGAACACACGCGACGCCTTTTGAGTACATGGAACCTTATAACGCTCAGCATATCTATGGCGGGGGCCCAAATCGCCTGGACTGTGGAACTCGGGTAAGTGTCGATGGCGAACGTGTGTGAGGCGCGGTGGAAGTGACCATTCGTATTTGTAGATATGGCACGCCGTTCCTCCTATCTCTTGGCATATCTGAGCAAGTCACAAGTCTGGTTTGGCTTGCTGGTCCCATCAGCGGGTTAATCGCTCAACCTCTTATCGGTGCATTGTCCTTCTCTTTTGAGTGGAGTTCTCGGAGGCTAATGTCCGCGACAGGCGCTATCTCTGATTCATCACATTCCAAGTTCAGGCGGAGGTATTGGATCATTCTTTCGACCGTAGCGCTCATCCTCTCTACGTCTGCACTTGCGTACTGTCAGAGTATCGCCTCGTTCTTTGTGGACCTGTTTGGTGGAGGCGCTGGTGACTGGGATCCCGAACGGCAGAAGCAAGTGCGTCGTCAATTGTATAAAGATATACGGGCGGTAACATCGTATTTTTAGGTTTCAAGCGCCGCCATTGGCATCGCCGTCTTCGCATTCTACGTTCTTGATTTTGCGCTCAATGCATTGCAAGCATCCCTACGCAACCTTCTTTTGGACATCACCCCCCCTGAGCAACTCAACGATGGAAATGCATGGCATAGTCGTATGAGCCAAGCAGGCAACATCGTTGGATATGGTTTTGGTGCGTGCATATATTTGTTACGTACAATGACAGTGTGTTCAACGCGCCGCGGATAGGATTTTTACCGCTTGCGAAGCTTTCTTTTTTGGATTTCTTGGGAGGAGACCAGTTTCGCAAGTTTTGTGTTGTTAGCATCATCCTCCTCGTCATTACTGTTTGGATCACATGTTTCTGTCACGAGGAGAAGGAAACCATCGACAAAAGCAAAGAAAGGTGGGATATCCTGCTGCTTTCCTTTGGACGAGTTGATCACCAAAATATAAGGCACAATAAGCTCCATGATGTGTTGGAGAACATCTATCTCGCCATCACTTCTCTTCCCAAGCCCATCAGGAGAGTTTGTTTTGTGCAACTCTTTGCTTTCATGGGCTGGTGCGTTACTCTGCTGGTTGCACGGCTTTGTGCCCCGTCTTACATGACCCCCACACAGGTTCCCTTTCCTCTTTTACTCCACCACTTACGTTGGTCAAGTCATGGCTTACCAGCTGAACCAGGAGCCCGACATTGAAATAGCTACACGGACTGGTGAATTTGCAATGCTTCTTTACAGTATTGGTGTGTTTCACTTTGCATTCTTTTTCTGCAATTTGGTCAGACGACTTCACCTACAGTGGCTGTCATCGCGGGTGTTATTCTTCCTAGCCTCGCATGCCGCGATTCCAGGCTACTCCCTGAAGAGGGCGATGACGAACAGACACACATCGCGCGCCTTCGTCTTAACCTTCACAGATGGCGTGAAGAAGCTCTCGCTTCAGGGAAATCAGCCCAATTCCCCCGGAGGCCACTCCTCCTAAGGGACATCTGGATGGGTGCTATGTTACTCTTTTCAATATTGATGTTCTCTTCGTTTTGGATATCGACGGTCCACGGAGCAATCGTTATGATCAGCCTTGTCGGAATCTGTTGGAGTGTAGCTTGTTGGGTACCTTTCGCTATCATCATGGAGGCGGGTATTTTTTTTCGTTTTGTTGGATACCCTGAACATTGACGGGTTTGATACAGTTCGTTAAGGAGATGACCGAATGCCCGTCGATGCCAACCACCACTCCACGTCTGGCAGCACGACGCTCTGTTGATGAACGTGATCCCCTCGTACAACCCGAGTACGATGGCACGGAGGCAGACGGCACTACGGTTGGCGACTCATTGAATGGCAGAGAAACAAAACCTGTGGCAGGGGGGACGATACTTGGAATCCACAACCTGGCAATTGTGATGCCACAGTTCATCGTATGTGCTATTCTTGTTTGTCTTGTCAGGGCTCATCCCAACCTCACGCGCACAACAGATCGCCATCGTGGCAAGTCTCATCTTTCGCATTGTTGATGAGTCTGCGCCCTCCCAGCCACTTCCTTCTCCTGAAGACGTTTTGTCGACCCTCGCCTCGGGTGGCCTCGGTGACCACACGACTTACTTTGGGAAGAATGGTGTGGCATGGGTATTGAGGTTTGGTGGGCTCTGTACACTCTTGGGAGCTGCGTTTGCAAGGATGGTGCCACCCACGAAAGCGGAGAAGGAGACTCGGGCCGCATTCAGAATGTTGAAGGCTTTGAAGGCGGAAGAGGAGGAGCCCTGATTTTAGTATACACCTGGAACACTCTTAATGTCGAACAGCACATGCTTGCATTTGGTACCAACGCTTTCTGTCGCACTGCAATACTTCCTCGAGTTATGCACTTTGTCGTTTGGTTGTCGCCAACGTTTTTACTTGGATGTACGATGTAACAGTAATGGTTCTGATATGTCGTTTGTTTTTTTCGGATGGGAATGTCAAGATCTGCTAAACAGCCATCAATGTAACCGCCCAATCCCATCCACTCCCCGCCCTTGAAGCGACATAGCGAGAAGGCACAATCGTCAGTGCTGGCATCTCGTTCCCGAATATGACTCCGAGGAGGGGGACAACGACTGTATTTCAAGGACGGACCGGGAAATGATTTTAGCATGCATCACCAGAAGGGGACAAAGACCCGACATACGTCTCCCGCTCCCACTTGACTGATGGCTCACAAACGCTTTCGTAGCCAAGGTACGCTCTAAGAAGGGCGTAAATTCCTGGATCGCCTTCATTTGAGATGCTGCCTGCGCGACGAGCGCATCTCGCACGCCAGGCGTGTCAGAATCCCGTACAAAGATGACGGCGCAGGCTTCTGAAGAGGGTGGAAAACCCGATATCTCATAGTGAATTTGAATCTCGGCGTCAGGGCAGTCGGGGTGTTGAACTGTTATATCGCCTTTTGTTTTTGTTTCCGAAATATCAAGTCGACCAGGATAAGCCACGAGGGTCAGGGATATCGACAATGTAAAAGTGGCGAACGTCACCTTGAGCAAATTCAGGAGACTTGTCCACCGCCGGTTCATCATCCTCTTCTTTGGGTGATTCTGGATCAGAAGTGACAAATCGGCCGCTGTGTACGAGAACTTGTTTCTCTACACGAGCGCCCCGTGGAAGGGATGAAAGAACTGCATAGAGCGTCGGTGTCAGCTTCATTGATCGTCACGGGATTAGCGTGGTCGAGGGGGGAAAAGACAAGACAGGCGTACCCCATCAACCAATTCCACGTTCTTCCGGACGTGGTCCACGTCCGCCACATGAACGAGAAAATATATCGCAAGCTGGATCCATCCCCCTTCTCCATGTCCATCCCTTGAAACGTCGTCCGTGCTCGACTCCGAGCTTGAGTCATTCCTGCCAAACCCACCCTCGCTGCCATCGCCCAACCTAGAATTCGGCGCGGCCCGAATGATTCGCGCTGTGTGCTGTAGGACAAGAGCTGTCTCAAGCGGAAGAGTGGAGGACGTTGTGGATGATGACGAGGAAGGAGTCAAAGGTGCGACTGAAGGTGATGGTAGAGTCAAGGAAGAAGGTATTAATCCGATCTGGCCCGATATGAATGTGTAAGGTGGTATCTGTGAATTGAAACACACTGAGAAGATGGATTGACAAAACGTCGATCTCAAGGAGGATGGGAAGGATCACCGATGAAAGGGAAGATTCACGTACACTGATAGCTTGTGAATATGGACCTATGTTCGCGGGTGCCCAGTAGCTCAAGCTCTGAACGTGAAGGGCCTTTCTCGTTCCTGTTTCTCCTTTTATCTTCTTTGTAACTATCTTATTGTCCAACGCCCCACTCGGCTCCCCAACCCACGCTAGGCAATCCAGTCCAACGCCTACCATACCAACGCCTACGCAAGCTCTTGCAGGCGGCGATGCGCCAAAAAAGGATGCGTAGGCAGCATTAGCAGAAGAGAATGTTGATCCGTCGAGGTCTGGAAGGAGCAGCGTAATAGTCGCCGAAGTTGGGAGGAGCTCTGAATGTGCGGAAGATATTGGCGAAGTTTTGGCCAGCAAGTCTGGTTGAAAGGATTGGCGATAGTGTGACGGCGACGAGCCTATACGCACTTTGAAGTATTTCAAAGCAGTGCGCGACCTCGTCTCCGATATTCGAGGGATGTGGGTGAGACGTCGTGAGGCGGACGTTCCCGACCGCGATCCATGGACCAATACGGCGGACAGATGGCCCAAGTTCGGGAAGCACTTGCGGGTGCAAAGGGTTGGTCCCCTGAGCTGAATCTGACGCTGCACCATAAAGGGAGTTCTCCACATGTATGCGCAGAGTTTCGAACGGACGCTCGAGTAAGGGAGGGACAGGGATATCGAGACTGGCTGCTGGAGTAGCCTCCTTCTCGACCAGTAGTGCATGTTTGATTCGCAGGTAAGCTACAGGTGCGACGTCACTCTGGGCCACGATCACCACCTCTTTTACCTTGATGTTGATGCAACTCTTGAATAACGGACTGTCGATTGTGAAGGTCTCGTATTCCCCTCCCTCCCCACACGGGTGTGTACCGAATCTGTGATGAAGTGATACAAGTTTTGGTTGCATAGACGACAGTGGTCTTGCAAGATCAGAGGTAGTGAGTCCCGCCCCTGCGATTTTGATGAGGATGGCATTTAAACCGGTGGATATCATTTCAGCGAGAAGAGAAGTCTGATTGCGTTGCCAGAGGTAGGCAAGAGGGGTTAGCGAGAGGCGACGGCAGCTGTAAACGAGTGAGTAAGGGAACAGCGAGCGATCGGGTCACAGACACATGTTCTACGCGTACACGTTGATAGTTTGAGAGGATGGCGCCCACGGAGACGGCTTGTATGTCTGGGTGGTGTTCCTGGAACACGAATTAGGTGTGGAGAGGCGAAGAAAATGGCGGACAAACCAAGACATTGCAAAGCAGAGCATAGAGGTCTTCTGTCTCATCTCCGGCGACGCCACCGCCGCCAGGGGACTTGAGGCCATACTCTGCGGCCTGCTCTACTGGACTGCCTTGTATGACACGTCTGTAGAGAGGTACGTCGAGGGCCTGTGCGACGAGCGCGATGGCATCCTGACCGACGGTCTGATACATGTACGAGTCGATTTCATCTAGTCACTGGCAAGTGAAGCAAAGGGGGCCTGTGAGGGATGGACATACCCTTTCCAGAGCAAGGCGAGAGCGTCGCCGCAGCCACGAGCTGGTGGTGGTTGCGCTGGCAGTGGAGGAGATTGAAACAGCTGTCCTTTCCGCCGCTGAGCAACGCGACGTATTTCATCGCAAGGGTCGCTGTTGGCAGCACGGGCTGAAACGGCATCTGGCTTATCTTGCCGACCCCCAAATGCGGGGGTGCCGCCTCGTGACCGACGTTATTTCCCGACGTCGACTTGGACGCCGTTCACGATGCTCTCCGCGCACTTCACGGGCAATTCGCCCGCTCATCCTCATCCCCAACACACCCCCCTCCATGGACACACCCTTTCTTCTCATCCAGGCCAGCAGGCACAGTATGCCCACCACCAACATGCCATTTCTTCCCTCCTCCCCACCCCACCTTCCTCACCTCCAACAATTGGCATGCATCCAGTAGAAAGCACGGTATCCCTCCTCGAGTCTCTTGTTGCATTCTATCACCAGGAGCGTATGTGGGTATACCGCACCCGCGCTCAGCTCGAGATGGGCCTCCTCCACCGTGCTCCCGATTCCCAACTCGACAGCTCTGTCGATGCGGAGCTCGACGACGATCCTGACTCTCCAGGTCAGTTACAGACCCAATCTGCTTCATCTACAGACCCCGGAAAGATGTCAGAAAACGTTTCCCCCTCCCCACCGACGAAATGGTTAAAGCGCAAGAAGGCCTTCAATCTCAGACTCGAGGGCATCTCCTCCACACGCAGCATGCTCCCCACAGTCGCACGTGGGGGGATCTCGAAGCATCCACATCCCCATACCCAACACCGTGCTCGGCAGAGCTCGAATCTCAATCCAGCCTCAGTTCCAGCCTCTTCACACCAGAGTGCAGTGCATGGGTCAACCCCGGCTGCACTCCACCCACATCCATCCGTGTCGATGGCTTCGTCAGATACTGCTGTATCGTTTTATCCTCCAACTGCAATTAACACGGTGACGACTCTGACATCCCCATATCTCTCCCACCCTTCATTCCAAGTTTCAACGACAGCCAATCAGCAACCTCTTACGCCCGGGGTATCGACGCCCCGATTCGTCTCTACATCTGCTCATCATACACATGCCACTGTCCAGCCATTTCAATCACAGCCAACACACACAGGTCCGCTCGTTCTCGGTGCTGGGGGCCGTGAGCCAACCGTCCAGATACTGGAAATGTTTGAGCGAATGATGCAGGCCCGCATGGAGAGCTGTGAACGGGTGACGAGAATGGTTAGGGAGGCGAACAAGCCTGGAGGTATTGGCGCCGGGAGCACGGGTGTCGTGGGAGGGGTTAGTCTCGGGAGTGTTGGGGGACCAGTCGGCGGGTTTGGTGGACCGGTTGGGTTGCCCGTGGGTATTGGGCCGCAGGAGATAGTTGGAGGGTATTCACACGTCCAAGCTACGGCTCAGGGACCAGATCCAGAGATGATACCCACGCAGACACCCACGCAGCAGGGATTTCCGATTGGATGAATATGTGTACTACGATGTTTCGTACTGGCTAGTTTTATTTTGTTCTGGCAATGGCAGTGTTGGCGCGGCGTGGCCAAGACGGGAGTGTGTTGTCTGCTTGCTTCCAGACTGCCATCATCCATGTCTGTCCGATATGCCCCCATACCAAATCCCCGTACCGACCCAGATGCCAACCCCGAGCTTGACGCTGCCTTCGACGACTCCGATGACGACGACGACCTCGAAGAAACCCGCCCTCTCAATCCTCACCACACACCATCCCCATCAGTAGGCCACAGCACCAACACCACCCTCACATATGACTTCGACACCCCCGTCGCAGACTGGGATCAACCCCCACCCGGCTCACCGCCCCCAGCGACATCCCTCGCACTCCCAAACTCTATAGGAAACTCCAACGGAACTATACCCACATCCGCACACGATATGACCCCGCCCACACCGACCAGTTGGTGGGGACGTGCTACCACCTTCCTACCCACTCGCTATGTCCCACAGTTTAGTCTATCTGGAACATCTGGCAGAACCCGGATAATGGGTGGAGGAACAGGGAATGACGGCGTGTTCAGTAACGTTAGTGCGAAACCCACAGCTTCTGGGACTCGCGTACAGGAAGGTCAGTCCCTGTCACGTCCCCCCTCAACGCCTCCTTACTCCCACCTTTTCTAATTGCAGGTGACAGCATCTACATCGTCCCCGAAGAATCCTCTTCAGCAGCGCCACCCTCATATGCCGCTGCACAGGCGGACGCAGCACCGCCATATCACACTTCGCTCCTTCTCCTCCCTCCCTCCGCTCCTTATGACACCAATGCCCTCACTGGCCCACCAACTCAAGGTTCAGTCATCGTCGACTCCTTACCCACTGGTACCCTATTTGCGTTCCTTTGGAACACACTCGTCAGTACTACCTTCCAGTTCGTGGGTTTCGTGTTGACCTGGGTCATGCATACAACACATGCTGCCAAATTTGGGAGTCGCGCGGGACTTGGCATCACCCTGATCCAATGGGGCTTCGCACTACGCGCTAGGCTCGATGACGCCATGAATGCTGGTACAGATGCATGGGAAGATAGTACTGGACTCACCTTCGGCAAAGAAGATGAGGACTACGACAACATCCCTTCGCAATCCATGCCCGGACAAGGCGAGAGCCGATGGGGTAACTCGCTCCTGACAGGTCCAATCGCGACCGAATGGCTCTCGTTTTTCTTGATGACCATTGGTTGGTTCCTACTCTTAACCTCCTCGCTCGGGTTCTGGCGCGTTAAGCGATGGGAACGATCCATCTTAGCTTCTCATACGTCCAATTCCTCATCCTCTTCAACGAGTCACGCCAGAACACAGTCAGAGATCATGGACGAGGAAGAAAGCAGACGTCAGTCCTTCTTTGAGCGCATCGGCATATTCCGTCATCCAACCCAATATCAACCGTCTGAGCTTGATGGGGGGCGTCAGCGCTGGGTCTGATGCAACACTCGTCTCCGCTCAGATTCTGGCCACCGAACAGGGTGGTGTACCGTGGTCACTTCCGACCCGGTGCGTGCGAGGAGAGCGAAGGAGACTATCGCGAGGGAGCTGAGGTTTTGTGGAGATCTTAGGATCGCGGGGTTGTTGTGAACGATCGCATACCATGATACCCCTCGCCGCTGTTATTTTGGTAGAACTCAAAAAGGACATTGTTGGGTGAGATGACAAGACATATGCGATCTGTAATGTTTTATACGCTAATCGCTGCTTTGTGTCGGGATTCACTGATTTGCTACTCGTTACCTTTTATAAATCTATTTTTGCTGGACAGACCCGCCTGACATTATAACAAATCAGGGCATTCCTCCACTGACGTGCATGAATCTATGCATTGATACGCAACCTTGTAAACTCTTCTTGTGACACTTTCTAATTGGTGTTCATTTATGGTCTCCTCTTCAGGAACACTTCTACGTTGAACTCCAGTGCTGAGCAGGGGTAGTTGATCTCGAAACTGGCCAACACGGAAGGATGCAGCACACCCAAAGTACCTATCACTGTGTCTCTCGACACAGCTGCCTCCTTGACGTTGTTGAGGGTCGGCTGGATAACGGGAGGAGAGCGATAGTAGATCGTCGCAGCACGACCGGGGAAGTAAGCCGGATCTACGAAGGGGAACACGTTAGCGCGGCACAGTCAAGAAAAAACGCGTGACTGACCATCCCCTTCGACGATATAGTAACCGCTTGACTTGTCCTTGTCCCCCTTTCTGATTCTGGGTACTTCCAGCATCCTCATAGCCCTGTCCAGCAATCCGTGCACAACCTCGAACCCGGCAGTCTTGCTACACCAAATAGCAGCTGCATGTCTCTCGTTCCTCGCTTGGCGCTCTTTGGTAGTGTCCTTGAAGACGACATCAGAGAGTTCAAAAAGCCGGATGGGCAGGGGGTGAGAGCGATTTTCTCGGATGGTCTTGAGAAGGCCTGGGAGAAGAGATGTTCGTACAACTTGGAATTCAAGAGTTTTTGGGTTGGCGATTTTGACGGCGAAATTGCCTGGATCGGGATGATTCATGAAGTCAAAGTTTTCTTCATGTGAGCACTGCCCGTGTCACTATGGTCAGTTCTACGTGCCCTCAAAAAGGGAGGTGAAAGCGTGTACCAGAATAAGTGGCAGGCCTTCTACCCACCCGGCCATTGCCCACTCTCTTCGGATTACATCTACAAGTCTTGAGATTGCCAAAGGCTGTGCAACCGTACTCGTTTGTGGAAAGACATCAGGAAGGTTGTTGAAGCCATAAGCAACCGCCGCATCCTCTATGATGTCGACCTCATGGAAGATATCTGGGCGAGTACAAGGAATAGTGACGGCTATCTCATCGGAGTCGGAAGATATACTTGGGACGAGAGACATGCGAGTGAGAAGCTGAGCGATAGAGGTGGTAGAGAGTGAGAGGGATGTGCAAGAGTTGATATAAGATGCACGCGCTGTGACAGTCCTTGGTGCGATGTCGGGCGAAATACGTGTCGACCTATCCGGAAAGATAACCTTGCACGGTTCAATCCTGTAATAGAGGCATCAGCGCTCTAAACATGTTATGGCAGTGGATAAGACTCTGGACGAATGCCAGCACTTTTGAAGATATAAGAAGGCACTGAAAACGTACGTAAACGGCTCTTCACAATACTCCGAGAACATGGTTGCGACTATATTGACGACAATTTGAAGCTTCGTGTCGTCCGTGGCAGTAACATCTATGAAGACGTTCCGTGTATTGAGCGTGATCTTGCTGTGCTCAGAATTAATGATGGGAGGGAAGGAAAGAACGCGATCTTGTTGGTCATATATGATCGGGTAGACGGGCGCATCACGAATGATGGGGAGATATTTCGCAAGATGCTTGTCGTTCTGTAAAGTATAATTATTGAATCAAATATAATCACGACCCCTGCGTCACAGAAGTACCTCATAAACCGTCATCAGCTCTTTGGCAGTGTACGCCTCCGTCTTCGTGAGTGGCGTAAACTTGATTGCCTCTGGGTCTCTGGCCTCATATCTGAACGGGGGTTCGATCGTGTCGAGGTCATGTGTACCAATAGAAACCAGCCAGCGCCGCCGTCCAATATTTTGGTGGAGTTTGTCTTGAAGGTCGATGAAAGATGCATAGGAACGCGGGGTGAACTTCAGATTGCGGAGGATAGCGCAGGCAAACAGCGGACGAACGCGTTGGGTCTGATGGTTGGTTCGATTGAGTTGGAAGTCCAATTACTGTGCATCCAATCACGCGGAACCAGCTGGAAGACGTACGTCGGGATGGACATGAACTGTGAGAAGGTCATCTTCTCCGCCTGGGGGGTAGACGAGTCTGTATTTTGGGGCTTCTGCTTTACCCAGAAAGACTTTGAGCGCACGCGATATGCCTTCGATACAAAGGAGATCATATCTTCGAGATAGCTAGTCAAGCTGAACTCGACATGGGGAATGATACGACAAACCTATTGGCAGGGACCTCGATTTTAAGTTGCTGGAGGGATATAGTGAGAATCGAATGCTGTTGTTGGTCAAGGGGTCCACGCACCGGTCTTGCTGCAGGAAGACCGTTCTTGATCATCTCTTTTACATCCTCGGTCGTCTGCGATCGCGCGTCACGAGCTTGAAAAGATCGCTGATTGTAATGGTACAGAAAGCACGTACATCCTCATCTAACTCGAGG
>JBBPRU010000055.1:0-20730 GCA_038093245.1 Boletus holoroseus
ATCTTATGGCAGGGTGTTTGTAGAGGTACTAGGGGGATGGGAACATCCGTCCTACTCAGCAGTGTTGTGTCTATGAATTGATATTCCTTGAAAGGTGGGTGAGGGGGGGTATGTCGCTGTCAGCAGTATAACAATTAGTACAGGCTCTGGATCTTATGGCAGGGTGTTTGTAGAGGTACTAGGGGGATGGGAACATCCGTCCTACTCAGCAGTGTTGTGTCTATGAATTGATATTCCTTGAAAGGTGGGTGAGGGGGGGTATGTTGCTGTTAGCTATATAACAATCAGTACAGGCTTTGGATCTTGTGGCAGGGTGTTTGTAGAGGTACTAGGGGGATGGGAACATCAGTCCTACTCAGCAGAGTTGTGTCTATGAATTGATATTCCTTGAAAGGTGGGTGAGGGGGGGTATGTCACTGTCAGCAGTATAACAATTAGTACAGGCTCTGGATCTTATGGCAGGCTGTTTGTAGAGGTACTACGGGGATGGGAACATCAGTCCTACTCAGCAGAGTTGTGTCTATGAATTAATATTCCCCAAAAGGTGGGTGAGGGGGGGTATGTCGCTGTCAGCAGTATAACAATTAGTACAGACTCTGGATCTTATGGCAGGCTGTTTGTAGAGGTAATAGGGGAATGGGAACACCAGTCTTACTCAGCAGAGTTGTGTCTATGAATTAATATTCCCCAAAAGGTGGGTGAGGGGGGGTATGTTGCTGTCAGCAGCATAACAATTAGTACAAGCTTTGAATGTTTTCTTGGGACATCCCAACATGTGGTTGCACATTTGGAACACACCTTCCATCCAGCAGAAATGTCTCTATGAATTGATATTCATCAAAAGGTAGGGGAGGGGTTTAGCCTACATTTTGTCCACACTTCTACTGCACTTTTCTTTCGACTTTGATAGACTGGTTATACTCTCTTTTCTACACTGAAACTTTGGGTACACTTTATTCGAGCACGCCGAGCATGCCGAGCACGCCGAGCCTGCCGAGCATTATACTTTTTGGTAGACTTTGGTAGACTCTGACTACACTTTACATCAGTACACTTTCTCTGTGCTATTTCTACACTTCGACTACACTTTGAATTCACTTTTTGTACGCTTTTTTGTGCACTTCACTACACTTTTCTTATACTTTGTGTACACTTCTATCACACTTTTCCTACAAGAATGCATGATTAGTCCTTGTCAGTTTAATGGTAAGATTCCCGATCACTTTCATCCTCCTCCTCCTCCTCCTCCTCCTCCTCCTCCTCCTCCTCCCTTTCTTCTTTATTGACATATACAACATCCATTGGATCTTCTTCATCACTGGAAGGATCTCCCATGGTCACATCTTCCTTATCACCACTAGTCGCATCCTCCATGGATACATCACCCACATTCTCCATGGCCATGCTCCTACCAGCTCCAATACCAGGCTCTTGCATCTGGATATCATTGTCATCCATGGGTGGCTCATTTAAGTCATGCTGTTGCTCCTCTCGAGCTGGGATTACCCTCTTCCTTTGTGGAGGAGGCTTTCTGGCTCGCTTTCCCTTCATGGACTTTCGCTCCCTAGCACGACGCAGTTTACATCGTTCCAGATATAGGCTTCTCTGTGCAACCAGCTCATCATATCCAGCAGCGTGATACATATCCAAGGAGAATTCCTTGGTAGGCTTGATCGCCCGAGGTCCTGCCCTTCGTTGAACAGGTGCACCAGAGTTGGAAAGACCCAAGATTTTGTAGAACATGGGGTTGGTGACGAACCGCATATTCCCTTGCTTGTTGATGACCCAGGGCTTTCCGACGACCTTCTTTGAGGTAGCCACGGAGGTCGGAAGGCATTGCAAGTTGGAGAATATCTCTCCCAACCTGTCAGTAACACTGAAGCGCTCTTGTTCGTCACGAGTCCTCATAAGCTCGTGGAACTGCCATAGGTACCCAGGAGTGTTGCAAAAGAGCTTCCATGGAGATCGCACATGCATAGGCTGTTCTGGAAGTGGAAAGAAGATCGAGGATCGACAAGCAAAGGAGATGTGAGGACGTCCACAAGGAATGTCTCCTGGTAGGTTTGCATTGCAGGCCTCGAAGGTGCAGACAGTAATAGTGCTGTATACCTTCTCCACAGTCCAATAACCCATGGCTTCCTCGAGACAGGTAGGGGCTGGAACACCACTCGGATCTGTCAGCCAGTGCTTGTTCAGGAGTAGCCACATCTGACATGTGAAGTCAGTAAATAGCTTTCCAACGATGGGTTCCAGATGTGTGAAGCGCAGGTCCCATCGCCAGGCTCGCATCAATTCCCAGGGAACATCTGTGATGGCCTTGACCACAGCCTGCCAGGTTGGCCTATCACCTATAGGAAACATGCCATGTTCATCTGATGGAGGCAGCACTGGCCATAGCTGCTTGGATGTGATGCGACGATCTCCACTCTTTCCACCCATCAACCGCATGACTTCTGCATCATCCAAATCCTGCACACCTGGCAGACAGGGTACACTTTCTAGCTCCAGGTCAGAGAGGAAAAACATTCCATGCCGCTCGCAAGCCTGTGAGAACCCAAGGATCGCCATGGACTCCCGTACATGAAAATCCAATATAATGGGAGTGCTGGCGATGCTGCGGATCATGGTGCAGACGATGCCAGTGAGCACCCCCATGTTGGGTGGTTCGATGCGTCGCAGACTGATCTGCATTCGCTGCAGCTCCCTGAATCTCCTGGCCAGGAAGTCGAACCAGGTGGAAGACAATATCCAGAGCATGGGTTGAGATGTCAAATAACGTTCAGTCTACACCAACCTCAGCATATGCTATTACATGCCAGTTGAAAGGGACTTACTAGGGCTTGCAGGTTATTCAAGACCTCCATGGCTGCAAAGCCACTCAAGCGATACTCGTCACGCACCCCATAGGAGCGCTCCTTGGCCTTGCCCTCATACATGTCGATGGCCAGGTTACATTCCTTCATGAACCGTGGATTGCATGCATAGGCATCGCTGTCCAGAACAAAGGTGGGGGAGTTGTCGTTGGGACGAACTGCCTCATAGGCAAGGTTGTATGCACTTCTGAAGCAAATGTGAGTCTGCCGAGCTCTCTCCTGATTCATTTCTGCCTGGAGACCTCCGTATCGTCCTAGAGTGCAGGTATGGTGGACATTGCCACGAGCAAAGCCAGATGCACCAAAAGAAGCCTCGAGCTGTTCCAATCTCCAAAGGCCGACCAGTGGTTCGTTCCATGTGGGATGGAAGGTTATTCCAAGGTCAACAAGCAATTCGCCATTTCTTCGATCAGTCATGTAATCCCAGTCTAGAGCAGGGAATTCAGATATAAGAGCCTGTATGGGCTTTCTCTCGTCAGCGGAAGACTTGGTCCATAGCTTGATGCCCTTGGTTTCGACAACAAAAAAGAAGGAACCGAAGAGCGTCAGCTTCTCTGGCTCCTCCTCTACAGTCCTCTGCATTGTTTTCACAATGTCCTCTAGCATCTTGGGAGCAAAGGGGATAGCCTTGGGACGACCAGCCTTGTGTTGCCGAGCACCACCCTTCCGTGCCTTGTAGCGGACCTCGGGCAAGGTAAGAGCTGCATACGGTGCCTCAGCATCTCCAACATTATCACCTATGGCTGGAAGCAGAACATGTGTCCAGAAATAATCAAGGACTTCTGTGGGAATGTTGGTTGCTCGTTTTCCAGAGAGCTCGTCACGATGAATCATCCGAGGAAAGAAGATATAGACGTTCAGACTGCCAGATCCACTGCCGACAGTGCCAAAGGAAGTATGTGGAATGGCGCTGAGAGCCAATGGCAAAGACCACCACTCTGTACGTCCCCCCAAGGCAGCAGCATCCTCTTCAGACTGGGGGACAGTGATCTCGACATAGACATGGTTGTGCCTCTTGATGGGAGCCTCTTTATCCAAGACTGGACCCAGGAAGATGGACATGGCTTTGAGGAAGTGTAGGCGCGAAGTGACCCAGACAAGACTGTCGATGTCGACAGATATGTTGATGTCAGCAGGGCCCAATGGGACGTGATCACGTTCCAAGTCGACACGAATATGGCTCTGTCCTGCCCGACCTTGGACAAAGGCTTCGAATGACTCTGTAGAATCGACTGCACCCAATGCCAGCATCTCTGCAGCACCATAGATAGAGCCATCCATGACAGTAACATCGTTCTGTTCGTTGGAGTACAGGCTTGGATTGCGCCTCAGTGAGTATTTGCCTTGGGCAGGGAAGTTAGTCACACTGGAGGCCGATGACATAGACGGACCGTCTTACCAGTCACATGGTCAGAGACCTGCTGTGCGGGATCATAACTATCAGTCACCCCCACCACAAGAACATGGTCAAGAACGTTAACAGGATCCTCTAGGTAAAACATTTGATGAAAGCTGGTCTGGAGTCTCCACCCATAGTCACGAAACATGGTCCATATTCCCTGTCGATAGTAGGGCTCCATGACGAATTCATAGGGATTGTGATAAGGTCGCATGCTCTCGTACACAGGTGCACCCTCATAGTCATCGAACTTGCGGTCGAAGGGCAACCATCTGCGCCCTTTGTACACTGGCAATGCAACAGGTGGGGTAGGTCGTGGAAAGCGAAACATGGTGCCTTCTGACCAGTCTTTGACATGTTTGCGATGGTTCAGGTCCTCCTCTGGCAATCTTCCCTTGACTGCACGTGGTGGAAGTAGGTCCCTGCAACGAGCACGCTTGATATCAGGATGGAGTTTGAATAGCCCTCGGAGACGCTTGGCCTTGGTGGAGGCCTCCTGCTGGATTTCGATCCTAGCTTCATCAACATCCACAGGCGGTTCATCATCAGCACAGATTTGAGCAGTGCTGTCATGAGTCTCTTCTGGTTGATCGGCCCATTGAGCCCTCTGGCATACAGTGCAGTTAGCAGAGGCGATGTTCAGGTCTTGTACGACGGGGGAATATTGTTCTCCAGATGCCTCATTCTCCATGGCAGCCAGGTCCGCATCTTCAACAAAGCCAGTATCATCCCAAGCAGTCCAGATGTCGTCTTGTGGCAAGTTAGAGGAGGTAAGAAGACTATAGTCTCGCCAGGAGCATCTGCAAGCCTCTCGTACGGCGCCGAGCATACGTAGTCGTAGTTCGTGTCCACAGGGTATAGGAGGGAAGTGTATGTCACCATTGGTGCCACCCAACCCAGCATCTAAGAAATGCTTTAACAGAAAGCATGCGATAGGACCACAATCACGTCCATTTTGAGGCCAGTTGTGTGTCACCACCGTGACATCTTCAGGATCCACCCGATTGAAGCCATGGAGTGCTCCAACCCTGTTCCAATACATGGGGCCCATCCATGTCTTCCAGTCGTCATACTCTTCATGAAACACCTCACAGCCCTCCCCCAGTCGCTTTCCTAGAATATATGCAATGGAAGAATTGTAGTCAAATACCACGGTGAAGTAGTGATGGTGGTGGAAGACTATGAACCCCACAGGCCGAGAGGAGTCAGGGGACTCTGGCTCGATGAAGTATCTTCTCTGAAAGAGTTGAACCTCTTCTGTGGTTGGCAGCTCATCGTTGGGCATAGTATCTTCTGTCAACTTTGTGGACATGATGTCTGCAAAGCCAACAGGAGTCCTCCCCATGGCAGTATACCAGACGGACATGAGATAAAAGTCCAGAACAAGACCATCCACCCATACTCCAGATCGCAATGTTGGTATGCTCTGGTAGGCATTGGCCCATATGGATGGACGTGCCATGGCACATCCTAACGCCGGATCAGTGGAGCTCTAGAAGCAAGTGGGAATAAAGTTTGGATGCTCAACTCGCAATGTGTTCTCTCGATATAGATACTTGACTTGGACCTTCATCTTCCTCATGCAAGTGTCGAACTTGGTGTTCCTGATCCTGATCTGATGCAAAGCTACTACCCTCCGTGTCGGAATTCTCCGCCTCTTCATCAACACCGTGGGTTGCTTCATATAGCTCAGAGTAGCGTTGCACCAGCTCGAGAAAGGCGGCAGAAGAAGGCAGGCCTTGGAATGACAGGTTGGTGGTCACAGAAGGGGGATGTGTGGAAGTCACTTGGCTAAGCTCTGCTACCCAGGCGAGAAAGGAGTGCTGAAGAGAACTGGGAGACTGATGGGAAGAGGGGCTTGGTGATCGAGAGGAAGGAGAATCCTTGCAAAGATCATCTATGAGATCATAGAAAGAAGACACTTGAGAGGAGGCGGACGACACAGTCGATAGTGCAGGCTTTTGAGAAGGAAGATGGACTCTACACAGTTCATCTACTACATTCTTAAAGGATGTGGTTGGGGTATGTCTGGAAACTAGAGCAGCAGACTCAGAGGTGTCGTGACATAGCTGATCAACCATGTCCTCAAAGGAGGGTGTATAGCTAGCTCTGGAATGCATGCTCACTGATCACAGAAAAGAGGCAATGGATAACTGATCGAGGGCTGCAGGGTGCTACATATATAAAGGGGAGCTGGAGGGCGACGCTCTAGACTTGATATCAGGGTCAATTTCCTAACTGCCCATCAGAGGCACCTGTGCCGGTTAGTGTCGCGTGTATGGTACATCTAGTAATGTGTTTTCGACCCATTAATGCCGTGATAGAAAGCATTGGCCAATGTATAATATAGGTGACATCGCCAACCAAATTACTGTTGGTCCGTTGGATGACAGTAAACGAGTGCCTTGGCATAGATCAAGCAATGCCTTGTCCGGAGTCCAAAAAATAATACACACATATATAAGTACCCAGGGATCGCAAAAGGCCAAGAACAACATTTCAGTGTGACTAGTAATCATGCCAGTAAACTATCCTATCCCCAGCAAGGAAGCCTTCCAGACGATGGAGAGTTCTCCTACCCTGCAAAGTTAGTCCCACTCATATCTACCTTGCAGGCTCGTTTATCTATGACTTTTGTTCAGTATCCAATGAGGCAACAGGTAGTAAGTGGCTTTCCTCAACGTCGGCATAGTTTGGGCCACTCACCGTATTGAACCTGCAGTCGTCTATACGTTTAACATTGGCGACAAGTAAATAGCAGTATATGAGGTACATGGACGATCTTCTGATTCACCATCAGCGTTGTTGTGATCTCCGAGTCCGATGAAGAATGGCATGCACGCCTGCTGGAAATCAAGATACAGAGTGTCACCCCAGAGGTGAGTCCATCCATCAATCTCGTGCTTTCTTGTAGCAATTGATTGAACCTTGTAGGACTGGGAGGATGACAAGGTTGTCTGGCTCAAGGTGCAGTGGTTTCACAACAGGGAAGATGTGAAGGACCAAAAGTAAGTGAATGTGAGGCAGTGTAGGACATACTAAAAATTATACTCTAGGTTTGCTTGTCACATGGGCGAGAAAGAGCTGGTTCTCTCAGAGGACACAGATGTCGTAGAGGCAGCATGTTTGGAACGTAAGTCAGATTGGACGATATCTCGAGGTTGAGATCAGCCGAGGGCTGACTATGAACCAGGCAAGGAGCGCATCGTTCGATTTGATGACAGGGCTTCTTATGGGCCTGTGATCCAGCCAGATGAGGTATACATGCGATGGTGCATGCATGTGAAGCGCACGGTCAAGATGGGCCGTACCAAGCGGCGCATGCCAGTGTACGAGCTGCTGGTAAGTCGCTGTCATGTCAGGGTGAAGCACAGACTTGATTTGTATCTACTAGGGTATTATCTGTGATTGCCCTGGCTGTAACAAGCCATACAACCCAGACAGTGATACCCAGCGGTTTTGTCGAGGGTGTGAATGCTGGTACCACACTCGATGTGTCGACTTGCTCCCACCAGGCACTTCTGGCATCCCAACAGTGGTTGACAAACACACCACCCTGCATAGTGGGAAGTTGGATGCCGATTTGCAGTCCATTCTCCGAATCCCGATAGAACGAGGAGCTGCATATGGCATCGTTGGAAACGGTAAGGATTTGTTGGCAGCATGGGGATTTTTTGAGGAGATGAAACGAGGAGAGGGCGAGGCTCCTACAGCATGGAGGGCCGACATGGATGCCTCTACATTCGAGCGAGCAAAAAAAGGATCATACTACTACTATTGCAAACGATGTGGTGACGAGGGCCGTGATAGCTTCATGTAGGACGTATTGTAGTTAGCCTACTTAACAGAACGAAGTTCTCCTGGGTCTGCCTGTCGACGGGGATCTTCTGATCCATGAGTCTACGGAAGTAATGACCCAAAGCAGTGATGCTACTGAGATACGATTTCTATGGGAAGTGAGTGGTGGCCTGTGACAAAGTTAGACACACTCCTACATACATCATGGGCTAACGTGGCCTTCCACCTTGTGATGATATCAGGGCGAGTCTGGCTCAACTTCTGGAAGGCGGCCAACCCATTTACGATCTAAGGGCGTACTGCATGAGCGAGGTGCAGCCGATACCCTGTCATGCTGGACGTACTGTGGGATGTAATGTCATTGCATCTCTGTGACACAGTGAACTCGTATCCTTCATCCAGGAGCGAAATGTTGCAAGCTGGGAATCGTCAGGAGTTTCCTGGGATGTGCCAGAGCCAGTGGCAGTCTGTGAGTCTATGGTATGGATGGGGACAGCAGGAAGAGAACGTGCTTCGTCCTTGTGGACAACACCCGCCTCAGTGATGCTACGGACAGCAGGAGGGGCTTTTCCTCCTCCTGCCTTCTTGGGAGGAACACCAGTCGGCTTCTTTTTTGGGCTGATGGTAAGCATTATGTTTCGTAGTGCATGCTCGGCACCTTTGTTCGAGTTTCGGTCTTCTTCGACGAACAACCGTGTTTCTGGGTTTTCCTCGACTTCTGTAGAAGGCTTGTGTTTAGGAGCTGCTCGGCGTTTGTTTGGCACGGGTCTGGGCCTGAAATCGTCCTCTGTCTGCACGCTGAGTTTCTTTGAAGTGTTCGCATTCCCTGTACCAATTGAAGACAAATGTCATTGCCTAGACAAGAAATACTCACCTGTCGAATCCACATGAGAGGGATGAGATCTTCCTCGTAGCTGCATGTGCATCTGTGTGACCACAGGAATGATGCTCCTCGATCCTCTCGGTCGGCCCCTCCTACTGGCCACTGGCAGATCCTCTGGTGTATATCTGACCTCCTGAGATGCCATGACATCTGTCTCGCTTTCATCCTCTAATGTGCTGGGAGAAGGTGCACTACTGTCAGAATTGTATTCAGCTTGGCAATCTGCAGTGATCGAAAGACACGTTATCTCCCATTGAATATATGCCTATATGTATAGTGGACTAACCCAGAAAGCTTGGACGCAGCTCATCATCGAAGGGTGTGATGAAGTCCAAGATATCGACAGGAGCAGAGGCTTGGTGTGTGGCAGGGAGCGGCACAGGGCTCGACGATTTAGCTAGCTGATGGTTAGCTAGCTGAACAGCAGACGTAACAGTGCGGACCTACCGTGTATTGTGGTTGCTACTTCCTGTCCACTCGAGCTATCCTGCCTTGTGGAGGGAGTGGATGGCTGAATGAAATCTATTCTAATGATTAGATGTTTGGATAATCAACTGGTAGTGCCATGCTAACCTCCCATCTCGACATCCTGACACATGTACAAGCCTGCGAGCACTGTTGCCATCTCGAGCTCGATGTCAGCAGTGATTTCCTTCTTCTTGCTCTTCCCTTTCCCTTTCCCTTTCCCTTTCCCTTTCCCCTTTCCCTTCCCATTTCCCTTACCCTTCCCCTTGGATTTGTCATTCCCCTTCTCCTGCTTGTCCTTGTCCTTTCCCTTCCCTTTCTCCGACCCCTTGTCCATTGCACTCTTATCAATCTCCATCTCCATCTCCATCTCCATCTCCATGTCCTTCGCCTTGCCCTTCTCTTTCCTTATCTCCAACTCCAACTCCGTCTCCATCCCCAACTCCGTCTCCATCCTCATCTTCAGTGCTTTCTCAGTTCCTTCTCCCTCCCCCTCAGGCTCCACATCAGTGTTCCCTCCTCTCTTCGCAACCACCTCCTCTGACACCACCACGCTTTGCTCGGCGACATCCAATACCTCTTCCTGAGCATCCGTTGCACTCACCAGATCAGTGCTCCTCTCCACAGGTCCATCGCCAACCTCAAGCAGGCGCAACCCAAGGCCTGCTGTACCAATCACAAGTGTCTGTAGACGTTCTAATCGATGTCAGTACCGTAGTTTAAGGTGTAGAGGTGACACTTGCCTGTTTTTCTCGCCCTCCTCCTCCTCGTGATTGGGCCAGATTGAAGGGAGAAATCAAACCATTCGCCAACTGCATCGAGCAGCTGGTTCCATTCGTTATTCGTTTTTATTTGCGTTATGGAGTGATACCCAATCCCACTGAGGAGTGGCCCAAGTGCGGAATAGTAATGCGGCCAATCTGCAAACGTGACGGATGTCAAGAAGAAGGCTGCAGTCCAGTGGAACTTACCTAAGTCATTAACCTCAATGTCTTCGAGGTCATAATCCATGTTGGTGGGGTCCCTCCGCCAAGCGTCCACGCTCATGGGATCATGACGACCAACCACGAACTCAGTCACGAGGTACATGTCAAAGTATGGGATGCGTGTATTCGCATCCAGATCCGTACCCAGGCGGGAGCACCCAAGGATGAGCTGTTCGAGAACTATGTCCATCATTACGAGCATTTCTTGCAGGAACTTGACTCCCGCGCTGTTGAGTTGGCCACGGGACTTGTGGAAATATCTGTATAGCCCATCAAACAGGTAGTACCGCCAGAGAAACAGCGATAGATGCATGGAATAGTAGGCTGGAATCAGTGTCTTGAAAACAGGCGTGGACGAGGGAGGCATCGCCTCATACACCGAACCCATGGACTCTCCAGGTGTATGGCGGACGGTGTAACGCAGCTGGTGGATAAAGTCTAGGATGGCCATGTGGTACTTGTTTCCACTCACATCCCTGGGGTAGAAGAGGTCGGACATAGTTATGGCTAGAGTAGATGGTGGGAGGTCTGATGTGCACTCCATGATGATGACACTTCACAGATATATATCTGATGGAAATTGGCCAAAAGGGAACAAAGTTTGACGTGTACTATAAATAGTGAAAATAACCGTAACCCTTCCGAGCATGCAACATGGCGCAAGGTCAGATTGATAGTAATGGATAGCTATGTATATTATGTATTCATGCAGCAATACGACTGATATATGCGGACGTTCGGCAGCTCTGTCCACTTTGAGAGAGGTGTACGCAAGCATGTGGTGTACTGATCAGTGGGTGATGCTCGGCAGGCTCGGCGGGTCTACACATAAGCTCGGCGAGTGGTATGTAGCATAATGGAAGTACGTCTAGTAATTCTCGTTGTCAGAAAGCTCGGGGGCTCTTCATGTGCATCCAGTCAGGTGAACTCGTGCCATGCAGCAAGTTCAGCAAAATCTACCCTTAAACGGACGTCAATCGTGTGGTGCAGCACAACAATATTGGGGAAAAAAATGTAATCGATAGTTCTCCTACAATAACCAGTTACACAACGGAATGATGGGCGGAGGGTAACTATGAGCCCAGGCACGTGGGACAGAGGGAAGGGTCATGCTATGTGAAGAAATCCAGCGGGTCCACAGGAGCACGCACTTGGTTGGTGATAGGGACCGGACTCGACGATCCACCTAGACAAGTTAGGTCTTTGGTTGTCACAGGAGACAATGTAAACTTACTGAGGCGTGGGGTCGCCGCAACTTGCATGCCAGGGGAGCGCTTGTGTGGAGGGACATGGGATGGACCAGCAGCATCTATTCAGAAAGTCAGCTGCGCAACTAAAACCGTGTGAGGAGAAAACATACCTTCCATGACAATGTCATCATCTGGGTGACGCACCTCTAGCCTCACCACAGCCGTGGCCAGTTCCCTTGCAACATCGGCATCCCTCTCCTTCTGCATCTTATCTGCCTTCACCTCTGCCTGCTTTCTAAGCTTCTTCTTCTGCTTCCTGCTTCCTCTCTCCTTTCCACCTTCCTTCCCCCCTTTGTCCACCTTGTCCACCTCTTTTTTCTCCTTCGCGCTGTCCTTTTCCCTCATTGCCTTTCCCTCCCTCACCTTTCCCTGGTCACTCACCCTTTCCTTTCCCTCTCCTTTCACCTTTTCCTTTCCCTTCTCTTTCGCCTTGCCCCTTTCCATCCCTTTCCCTTTCCCTTTTGCCTTCTCCTCCACTGTCTCCTCCCCCGTCTCCTCTGCATTCTCTTCCACTTCGTCTTCGTTGTCCTCCGTTGTCCCTTCCTTGCTCCGTTGTCCCGTCCCGCTTTCGCTCTCATTCCTCGTCGCCACTTGGTCCTCTGCAGGTTTGCTCCCTCCTGCCTGCCCCATGTCCTCCTCTTCAGGCTCCCCCTGAACGTCCGTGTCGCCCTCTGCATCCAGCCCGTCGTCCTTGAAGAATCCCTCAGCAATGCCAATGCCTGCTGTCCCCTGCACAAGTTGCTCTGGGATTCCTGCCAACAGTCATGACCTGTTTGCTCTAGAAAGTGGTCCACATGTGCTCACCTCTCCCGTGCCCTGATTTCGCTCGCAGAGAAAATTGATACCATTGACCGACTGCATCTAGCAGCCTGGATCGGTCAGCGCTGGTCTTGACTGACGATATCTTGTGGCTGAAAGCTTCCCCGCTAAGGAGGCTACCCAGGGCAGCATCGTAGCGGTTCCAATCTGAAGGGCATGTCAAGCTTGTTAACCTTTCATGCTGTAGTCCTGCTTACCTAGCGTGTTAGGATCGATTCGCTCAAGGTCCTGGTTAACGTGCAGTGGGTTCATGCGCCAGGCGTCGACGCTCCCGGGATCGTGCCGACCAACGATGAACTCGGTGACGAGGTAATCGTCAAAGAATGGGAACCTTGTGTCGATGGTGAGATCGCTGCCTAACCTCAAGCAGCGCACGACCAACTGCTCGAGCACGGTGTCCATCATCACAAGCATCACCTGGAGGAAATGAATTCCTTCGAGGCTCAACTGTTTCCGGGACAAATGGAAATGTAAGTACAGATCTGAAAATACATAGTACCTCCAGAGGAATCGTCGGAGGTGGTCGACATAGCTACGCGGAAACCTCGTTTTGAACATCGGAGTGGCAGCAGGGGGCACAGCCTCATACAAAACACCAAAGGGGTCAGCACGGGGAGCTGTCACGGAGTAGCGCAAGAGCGGAATGAATGATAGAATGCTTTGCGCATGCTTGTCGTCGGTGATGGTGTCGGGGTAGAAAAGATCTGACATGGTGATGATAAGTCGTTCGTGGACTGCGTAAGACAGACAGATATATATATGACGCAGTTAAATTGGCTACCCAAATAGGAAATTCAGTAAGTACCATATATAGCAGCCAAACCTCCACTCTGCTCTGGAGGCACTAGTCGCTCAAATAGGAGTTTGATGGAAGAAGATTTGCCCGATTAGTCTTATATGCATTGCCATTCAAAGGTGACAATGTATCCACACCTAGCTTCTACAGAGTTGCCTATGTTTCTGTGGAAGTATAGTCCGTGGACAGATAGCATCATGCGCAGAAATGCTAGCCACTGTGCAGACATTCCATCTGTAAGTCATACTATTGTACACAAATTGTTATACATATGCAGGATAGTAGACGAAGGAGAGCTGATAAATGACTACCTGAGATTATGTTTCCGGACTCTTCCATCGTAATGGCTTCTTACGAGGGCCGGAACGTACTACAGTTATACCTGTAAATTTGATTTGGATGAGTTAGGTCAGAGGGCGACTGTCATGAAAGTACTCACTGCTTCCGGAATGCTCGCGCTTTCGCCTTGTAGCCGTGCAAGTCGTTGTTGGAGGTGTTGATGCTGCATGTATGGTTTAGGCTTACTCAGGTCGAAATGGATGGGCGACTTACTGGACAAGCTGGCCTCGTCACCCATTCTTCCCTTTTCCTTTTCCTTTTCCTTTCCCTTCCCCTTCTTCTGCTGATCATCACCGTGTTGCAATCCACCTTCATCTTGCTCCATCTCTATATCACTCGTCGCCTCTTCTGTGCCTTGTCCAGCAACATCACTTCCCTCCGTCTCCTCGACCTTCTCGCTCTCTGTGTCCACCGAACCCATCTCGTCGTCATCCACCACCGCGGGGTCGAATGGGTCCCTTGGCTCCCAGCCGTTGTCAACCCATATCTTTGTGTATGGGTCAACTGTACCATCATTAGTGTAAAGGCAATATGAGAATGACAAGAGGGAGGCCATACCGATCATAGGACGAGCTGTGTCATCGTACCACTTACACGCGTCACTCAGCATCCGCACCACTACCTCGAGTGATGGTGGAGTGCAGGGAATCAACCCCATGTACATCTGACCGAATAAAACGGGGAGGCGCTGGGCCTCTGTTTCGTACTCAGTCCAGTCTGGTTGACATCAATAAGAAATATTGTCAACAACACCTAGGATGTAATAGTAAGACTCACCTATCATCTCAATGGACAGCTGACTGATATTTGGCATGATGCTCGATCGGCACCGACGATACTCGTTCACGTACACGGGCTCATGGCGCCTTACCACTGCCTCTGTCACGAGAAAGCGGTCGAAGTCGTTAGAGCGCCACATAGGTCCCATGCAAGACGTCGTCGTGGCATCTTGGTGAAACGCCATCCATACTGAGTCAATGTACAGAAAGTTCTGCACAATGGCCATCCACCGCTTTTGGGCCTTCATCCATAGCTCTGCGCGGTGCTTGATAATCGTTGCCAGTGCATACCGGCGAAACAGAGTTCGGAGGACAGATGCCTCGTACACCCGGGGGATTTGCATTTGAATCCGCTTGGGACTCCCTTCTATACTTGCCCGATTGACCACGATCATAGCTGGCGTGATTCTCTTTGTTTTGAAGTATTCGCCCATGGCGACATCTATGCGTGCGGCAAGGAGATCCTGGTTGGGTCGTTTGGACGGGAATTTGTTGTAGTTCATGATGCGGTGTGGTGTGACTAGATGATCGGACGCTTTATAGTCCACTCCACGTGGGAACCTATTGTCCCGAATGAGTATATAGGTGGCGCAACCGTCAAAGCGGTGGCCTAACAACACATGGGGCAATATGGCGATACGGTTATATTGGAGTTTGTGTCAGCCATCCATATCCATTCCGGATACTCTCCATATATCAGGGGTGTTGGATAATGAGAGGTCGTGCCATTTCTCATTATATCACGTCTGTACATGTAGACAGTGAAGTGTATATGGGCATGTATCATCCGCATTTCTACTGATGCTCGGCAAGCTCGGAGCATCCTACACACAGATAGAGCGATTGATAGGTGAGCTGAAGCGTATCACATACTTTCTCTAGTAGTGCTCGGCAGGTTAGATGCATCCTACACACATCAAGATCGATTTATAGATGAGTTGGAGTATATCACATACTTTCTCTGGTAGTGCTCGGCAGGCTCGGCGTATCTTATAGATGACTTGAATTGTATCACACCCTTTGTTTCGTAGTTTAGGTTAGTCTACACACGTCGAGAGCGATTTATAGGTGAGCTGGACTGTATCGCACACTTTCTCTAGTAGTACTCTGCAGGCTCGGCGACCTTTGTATTCGATAGTTTTATCGAAGTACTATTCTGTTCATTGATAACTATCTATCTGATGTATTCTACTCCCCTAGCAACTTAGAACTCATGGGAGCATCGGTCAGCGTTGAAAAGTCGAGGGGATCGATGGGAGCCCGTGCCTGGGTGTTGGGAGTAAGCGACCTACCTAAATCAATTCGTTAGCTGATTATACCATACAGTCGCTGCAGACTTACTCTTACTCTTGCCGTAGGTGCGCAGCACAGGCCTGGGACCATCGTGTGCAGGGACGGTGGTGGTGGTGGGGGCACCTTTTGCAATCGTGAGCAGTAAAAATACACAGAGAATAGATCCTACCTTCCATGACAACATCTGTGCCTGGTTGGCGTACAACCAAACCGACCACCGCTTCTGCCAACTCAATCTCCACATCTTTTTTATTTCCTTTCTCGGGCCCCTTTTGCGCGACCTCTTCAGCTGCCTCCATCCTCGGACTCTTACCTTGACCTTTACCTTTACTTTTCCTTCGCGTCACCTTCTTCACCTTCTTTTTCTTTCCCTTCACCGCCTCTTTCACACTTCCCTCCCCCTCCCCCTTGTCCTTGCTCTGGGCCGCCTTCTCTGCTTCCTTCCCCTTGGCCCTCTCCGTGGGTGCATCCGTCATCTCAGTGTCCGTGATCCCCTCGGCATCCTGCTCGTCATCCTCCATGACATGTATCACCCCTAACCCAGCCGTGCCGTTTACAATTCGTTCGACATTTGCTGTTGAAAGTCAGATATGTGTACATCTAATTTCCTTAGAACTCACCTTGTTTTGTCCTTTTTGCGGTTCGCAACGAAATCCCGTACCATTGGCTAACCCCCTGCAACAAGCGATTCCATTCGGCGGCCACCTTCACAGAGGGCAACGTTAAGTTGTACCTCTTGCCATTCAACGTCTCACCGAGGGCGTCGTCGTATTTCGTCCAGTCTAATGGTGGTTTCGATATCGTTTTGGAGTACATGTCAGAGGGGCTATGCTTACCTAGCGTATCCACGGAAATTGATTCTAGGTCGATGTCGACATTGGCTGGATTCCTGCGCCACGCGTCGACGCTCTCCGGATCATGGCGACCGACGACGAATTCGGTGGCCAGGTAGTAGTCCAGATACTCGCACCTCGCGTTTGGGTCCACGTCTTTAAAGTCCGAGCAGTCGAGGATGAGTTGCTCCAGGACTGTGTCGAGCATGACTAGCATCTGCGCCAAGAAACCAGTACCTATCCGACTCAACTGCTTCCTCTCGAGGTGGAAGTAGTTGTACAGGCCATAGAACAAATAATATTTCCAGATGAATCGTTGGAGATGTGTCGTATACCGCCCGGGCACCTTCGTCTTCAGGACAGGTTTTGCGGTTGGGGGCATGGCCTGGTATACGAGGCCAAAGGGTCCGTCGACGGGCGCAACGACAGAGTATCGCAGGAGAGGTATGAATGAGATTATCGCATCGTGGTATTTATTTCCGGCGACGACTGCTGGGTAGATGAGGTCTGACATGGTGGGATGTTTTCTGACAGAGCGATGTGGACCTATCAGCATATATATGATGTGACGATGTGGTCATAGATAGCAAACAACTTCTCCATTGCCTCAAATAGGAGTTTCATGTGATCGATGTCCTGGATATTTCAGATCAGGAATCTCACCCACATTTGGTAATTAATCTGTGCAGTACTTCCGGTGACCTGTACCGATCAGGGTAGTCAGGTCAATTGTGTTTCGCAAATTCAGCAGGCATGCCAACTTGTCCATTCGGACGTGGAATATAGACAATAGCGTATTACACACGATTACGAGTCAAGCGCGGCAAATAGTGTGAAGACTATGAAAGTGTATAGCTATTGGCTCTAAACCCTCGTGATGCTCGGCAGGCTCGGCGGCTGGTTAGTCTCCATGTATCCCAGTAGCAGTGATATCAACATTTGCACACACACGCACTGCTCCAAACGCATATACGATCATACGCAGAGATACATTATACCCGTAACATGTAAATACGAAAGCGACAGCTAATATGTTCCATATTATTTTCCAGCAGGGCGATTCCGCACCAGCCTTTTATGAGGCGGGGAACGAACTGCAGCAACATCTGCAAGTCATAAACATTGTTAGCTATTCACGCCCAATGCTCGTTGACCTGTGGATACGTACTGCTTTCCGAGCGGTCGCGTTTTCCGGTCGTTGCCACGCCGGACGTGATTGGATGCTGGGGGGCGGTAGTGGACACTGGGTGCAATATTAGAGGCCATTCACACCGAGAGACAAGAAGACACCTACTGGACGGCCCAGGCCCATCACCTCCCCTTCCTCTACCAGCTCCTTCTCCAACCACAACTGTCGCACCCGCCACCACCACCTCCACATCCGTCACCGCCTCCTCCTCCCCATCGTCGTCGTCGTCGTCGTCGTCATCGTCGTCACTACCACTATCATCGTCATCGTCATCGTCATCCTCCTCCTCGTCATCCTCCTCACTGGCTTCCTTTTTGTCATCTTTCGCTTCCTCACCACCACGTTCACTGTGATCCTCTGCGTCACCGCCAGCTTCCTCCCCACCTCCCTCAGAACTTCCCTCTTCCCCCTCGTCGTCATCAAAACTAACCTCCTCGATCGCCCTGGGATCGAACGGGTCCTTCGCAAGCCAACCCTTGGCTATCCAGGTGTCTGTGTATGGGTCGTCTTAAGAATAATTAGTGTATGAATAAAATGAATATATTATGCGACTTACCGATGAATGGACGATCACCGTCGTCATACCACTTCGTCGCCTCTGCTAGCGACTTCTGTATGAAGTCCAGTGTTGGGTCCTCAGGGGGGATTACACCCCCAGTCCTTGTTCCAAAAAAGTGGGGCATTTCCATCATACTGGCATAGTACTCAGTCCAGTCTGCACAATGTCAGTTACAGTCATTGAGTATCTTTGAGGTACTCACCTAGATCCTCAATTGCGACCTGACTGACATTTGGTCGTCCTTTGCGATGCTGCCGGTAGTCGCTCACGTATACCGGCTCGTGGCGCTTCACGAGGACCTCCGTGGCGACGAAGCGATCGAAATCTTGAGATCGCCATGTCGGTCCCATTGCTGGTGAGCTGGAACACATAACCTCCAACCTGTTCCAAACGAGGTCCGTATACAAAAAGTTTTGCGCGAGTGCGAGCCACCTCCGGTATGGCTTCACATTTAAGTCTTCGACGTCGATGATCGTTCCAAGGATATATCGACGATAGGCCAGGTTGATGATAGGATTTGCGTAGACAGCGGGAGCCCGAAATGCCAGGCTCTTATACTTATCGTCTCTGGTGTATCTGTAGACGGCCACCATCCCTGTCGTCATCGGAGTGAGAATGAAACGTTCCTCGATCATGGAATCGATGGAGAATTCTACTGTCTCGCTCGTGGGGCGCTCTGAGGGGAATAGGTGGTAGTTCATGGTTGACAATGTCGGGAGATGTGTGGGGTGCCCAGATGCGGAGATACCGCCAGCCATCTTATAGCACGTTCGACGTGGGAGCACATTTGTCCAAATGGGTATGGTCATCACCACAATCGATGTGGCGACATATTTGTGAATTGTCCCGGGCTCAGGAGGGACGCGATCCACATTAGGCAGTTTGGAGAATTACTAGTGATCCGTGCGGTATCAACTCCAACTTCCGTGAGAGAACTAAATAATGGTACTGACCAGTACTGACGAACCATTTTGATCGTGTACTTTGAGAGTGCTATGGTGAATTATAAGTGATGTATCGAGCTTTTGGTCCTTGATGTTCGATGCTCGGCAGGCTCGGCGCATCTACCATTTCATCTAGTAAAGTGTACATAATATCATACCTAACGTGTACTATTCTTAGTGATGCTCGGCAGGCTCGGCGCGATTCATCTGTTACATATGGAGTGTGGTAATGTCCACACTCGGCGTTAACTCCATTTTAACGTCGACTTACACGAAAGAACTCAATACTGGTAGTGACCCACCATTTCGCCGATGTACTTTGAGGGTATATTGTGGGTTATAACTGATGTACTCAAGCTGTTGGTTCTCAATGCTCTATGTTCGGCAGGTTTGGCGCATCTACTGGTGCATGTAGTGAAGGTTACATAGTATGATAGCTACCTGCTTGCTATTCCTAGTGATGCTCGGCAGGCTCGGCGCGAGTCATCTTTTACCTCCGTAGAAATACACAGTCGAACACACTCCAAATAGGTAGTAATCACAGTCGCCCCATAGTATAGAAGTGTTGGAGATACAAAATACAGTTGTACATGCCTGTATACTTCGTGCATAGATACGCTGAGCCCGCCGAGCATCACCACTGTTAGTAGGCAATGCGGCGTTTACCATATCCTAACCACTACTGTACGCTTAAATTGGTCCTCTAGGGTTCATGATATCCTTTACAGTCGATCTTCAGTTAGAAAGAAGTTTACACTACACTACAGGTATATTATGCAACTATGTATACAGTCTAATATGTGTATGGGTTTGCCAAATCGTCCAGGTGCGTATGCAGTACGCGTGCAAACGTATCTACCATTCCCCGCATGGACGAATCCTCCGTCGTCTTCAACCACAGGCTCATCGTTGGGCTCCTTTCGACCTCGTTGACGAAGTACGAGGGTTGGCCTTGGCTGTCGAACATCAGCCCGATGTCTATCCTGCACAGGACGCAGAGGCTAGACTTGGCCCCTGCTGGATTGGTCTCTTGCCTGACCAGCTCTTCGTACGATGTCTTCACCACGTTCATCACCTCTTGACTGGCCAACATACGAAGGCGTCTGTCCCCACCCTCCGGATTGATAACGGCCTCAGCGGTGAGAGGCGTGTTGGCCCGATTGTTCCAAAGTTCGCTGATGGATGGTTAGCTATCATTATCTTAGGTTAGGTTAGTTAGGGTTAGTTAGGTTAGTTAGTTAGGTTAGTTAGTTAGGTTAGGTTAGTTAGGTTAGGTTAGTTAGGTTAGTTAGGTTAGGTTAGGGTTAGGTTTAGGTTAGGTTAGTTAGTTAGTTAGGTTTAGTTAGGTTAGGTTAGGTTAGTTAGTTAGTTAGTTAGTTAGGTTAGTTAGGTTAGGTTAGTTAGGTTAGTTAGGTTAGGTTAGGGTTAGGTTTAGGTTAGGTTAGTTAGTTAGTTTAGTTTAGTTAGGTTAGGTTAGTTAGGTTAGGTTAGTTAGGTTAGGTTAGGTTAGGTTAGGTTAGGTTAG
>JBBPRU010000056.1:0-20498 GCA_038093245.1 Boletus holoroseus
TACGGACCTGGATGGCTCACTTGTTTCACTGGGTGTCTCCTCGCTTGGCGTTGCTGGAATGCTAGGAACAACATCGTTTGTTACGACTGGGTCGGAAGACATCTCAGCTGATGGTGGTTCTGGCGTCGTTTCGGGTGGATCCTCTGGCTTGTCATCTTCTTCGCTCTCAACCTTGACGGAGATATCACGTAAAGTCGTGAGCATTTGCTCTCGTGTGCGTGTTGCAAGGTCGGCGACATCCGCTACTGTCAAACCAGTTGTGTGGGTCGGTGGGAGAACTGCCGTCATTCGGATCAATCACTAAGGCCTCGGGCGACGCATGAAGTTGATGGAACAACGAATGCTGACTGACCTCGGACCTTGATAACCCCTGTACCGAATACACCCCCGTGGTACAACCTCCAATAGTTCTCACAAACGACAGGTGTGACTGGTAGACCAGCCTGGACGGCAAGATGGAAGGCACCCTTTTTGAACGGCAACAGGGCAGGCACTTCCTCAATATGCCGTGTTCCTTCCGGGTACATCATCAGCGAAATACCTCCGCGCTTCATCTCCTCGCCCGCAGCTTCCAGAGATTGGTGTGCCTTTGTGCTGTTTCCGCGATCGATGAAGATCGCGCCTGACATGTACATCCAAGGACCGAGAGGCGTCCACTGGAGCTCCCGCTTAGCCATGATGGACGCCTTCGGAGGGAACATTCTGCGTGAATGTCAACCAACAAATGTAGGTCAGACGGAGAAGCAGTTGAGAGGAAACGACAACGGAAGACAACAGAACCCACTGACCTCGCCAGCCACAGAATATCAAGCATGCTCTGGTGGTTTCCGACCATGACAGCTGGTCGTGTTTGCAGATATTCTTCGCCCTCAACCTCCACCTCTAATTCGAGCGCATGACTGACCAAATTATAGAAGGTCCGTGCAACAACATAGTTGACGTCGTGTCGGCGGCCGACAAGGGTCATGCCGACTGCTACGAAAATTCCCCATGTTGATACGACAGCAAGACTGCCCAAGAAGATGCCGACCCTCCAGTAATAACGAGCGACTGGAGACGTATTCGCGATGGAACGGAATAAAAGAAGTGGGAGAGAGATGTAGGCTAAAGGCTTCACAACCAAAGCAAGGAAAGACATCTAGCGAGTGGTATGTGGTTAGGAAGATGGTTTATCGATGGATGGGTTATTACGCACGCTGAGCCCAGCAGCGTGCCGCAGGTTCACTGGTCTGGCTCTTGGGGAGAGAGGTGGGAAAATGGGCAAGTTTCATTTCCTTGATATGGACTACTGCTTTCACTCGCTGATTAGAAACCACGATACGATAATCACACCTAATACTGCCATGAATCCCTGCCCATTACTGTTCCCAAAGCTACTGCTGTCCCATTCCAACACACGGTGCCGCACGTATGGCGCAGACACACCAGGACATCTTTTCCTACGTCCGAGACTAGCTGTCAACTACCTTTTGCCTCGCAAGGATTTATGGCGACGCGTCGGAATCTGCCCCTCGTCTTCTGGAGAGGTCGAAGTTGATACCTTTCTTTTCCTCCCCCTCTTGATGTTTGCTGGACGCGGTACTTGTTCCTTCGTGGCATCTCCTCTCGCGCCCCCATCCTCATCACACTGCCCCGTTGAATGCTTTGTTGTCTGACGGCTGGTAGTTGGCCGTGCTTCATCCACGGGATGACGGGCTTTGGTCCCCTTCTTCTTCTCAAAAGACATATTGTCCCAACCACCTTTATCGGCCATCGTCTGGATGACGTCCCAGCACTTTGCAGACACCTTTTGCACACTGAGGCGGCCGCGGGTGATCAGAGGCATGGCTTTGAGATGTCGAATTCAGGGACCCGCCAACGATGAAGCGGAGGCCGCAAGCCACGATACCTTTGATCGCATTGATGCCATCCTCCCCTACATAACTGACCGCTTCAGGGGGGTTTGGGGAGGGAAGATCGGCAAGGTAACGAAGTAGGGATAGCGGGACGAAGTACCGTGCCCGTGACACAAACTTTACATCCACCATAAACCACCTGGGGTTGTCCTTGTCCGATTTCTAGCGTAATAGCGAGGCATGAGTGACTGCGGAACCTCTGCTGATCGCGTAAACCTCTCACCTCATCGAAATACGGATGCGTACTGGCTAGCACGTCATTTCTTGCAAGGAACAGGCCGAAAAACACTAACCTGTCCCATGCAGTGTCTGTTTATCAGCTAATCAGTCGGTGGCGACGGAATTCCAGAATTCGCGACAGGCATACAATCTGGGTAAGCCTCTTTGGAGACCTAGAGACAGCTGAGTATGGAACTTCGGAGAACCGATGCGCAGCACACCTCGGCAAAACCAATGATCCCTAGCTTTTTGCGTGAGATCTTATCTGGTCGGCGCACATGCATCATTTACTGACCTGGGTTCTTACAGTTGGAGTGGTAGAATAGAATCTATGCGAGCTTCACAAAAGAGACTATACATTGGACACTGGCTAACCTTGTCTCCGAGAACCATTTCCTTCATGAGATTCCTTGCTTCATAATTGCGAACGCCTTCCCATGGAGTGGATCCCACTGACTCAAAGTCGTCAACGCTAAACTGTTACAGTAGGGAAGGTCAGCGGACGTGCATAAAGCTGTGCGAAGACATTGCCTTGATGTCTTTGCCTTTGACGACGCGTGAATCTGGCTCTGCCTTCATGAGCCAATGCCTTCGTGTGCATTCCCCCATGTCGTTCTGAGTTCACCAGATGGCGCAGTTGACTGAATATTCGGACTCAGACGCGTCATCAGCGCTTGAAGGCTGCGCTTCGGCCCTGGAATTCTGGAAACCCGCCATATGTTAAGGTGTAGGCTGTGCGGCAAGCCGTGCGGGCAGTAGCGTGGGTCCTGCGCCTCTGCAAAGCGGATCATCATTGGGGCTAGGAACAAGAGTCGGAACGACTGACAATGTGACACAATATATATTAAGCCTTCTGCTGAGAATGTCTTACATTTTCTCAGCCTCCATTGCTGTAAACAGTGCCGTGGCACCCCTTGCGGAGCCACTATAACTTGGCGACGTTGAACTTCAAAGAATCACCATCGAGCCTAACAAGATGTCGAACGCCAACGGATTGGACACCATCGACCGCAAGGACCATATTCCCTCTCCGAGCCCATCCGGCGGGAATGTTGTCGACCATGACGCCCCTCATGGTACGTATCCCCCCCATTCACTCAAAACCACGCAAGGCTTAACATCTGCAGTCACAGCGGATTACAGCCCTTCGAAGCGTCCTGCTGCAGAGGGCAAGGCCCACATGATCAACGTACAACCCCTTAAACGCAGCGAAATGCAGGTAAGACTACGGCAATACCCTCAGCGCTTGACTTGCTGATATCCTGGTCCAAGCCATCGTACTCCCAGGATCTGGGAACTGGCGAGGTACGCTCGCCTTTTGGCTGCGCCCTCGTTCCACCCTGTGCTCACGGTTCGCGATGCATATAGGTGACTCATGGTATATATGGCTCGTTGCTTCAGGGCCTTGGCACTGTCGTTGGATTCTGTGGTGCTGTCCCATGCTGCCCGTGTCCGAACCCCTTCCGTAACGTTCAACAGGGTAAGGGGCATGTCACTTGTTGCTCCATTTTTATCTTACACACCGATTCAAGGTTCGGTTGGTTTGGTCTCACGCTTTGGCCAATTTTACAAGTCCGTGGATCCCGGCCTCGTCCAGGTTAATGTCTGCACGGAATCCCTGCGGATCGTGGATGTTAAAATACAAATCAGCCCCATCGGCAGGCAGTCTGTCATCACACGCGACAATGTCAACGTCGAGATGTGTGTCTTCCGTTTCTCATGACTCTTTCGCATGTTCCGTGCTAATTCTAGAAACAGTGACTCCGTGATCTATTTCCAGATCACGAGCCCGTACCGTGCTGCCTTTGGTATCAGTGACCTTCGTCAAGCGCTCGTTGAGCGTGCACAGACGACCCTGCGTCACGTCGTCGGTGCTCGCGCGGTCCAGAGTGTCGTCACCGAGCGCGAAGCGATCGCTTTTGAAATCGCAGAGATTGTCGGCGACGTTGCCGATAAGTGGGGTGTCGCAATTGAGGGTATCCTCATCAAAGACATCATCTTCAGCGCCGAGGTTTCCGCCTCGCTGTCCTCTGCCGCTCAACAAAAGCGGATTGGAGAATCCAAAGTCATCGCCGCACGTGCTGAAGTTGATTCCGCCCGACTCATGCGTCAGGCTGCCGATATCTTGGCTTCTCCTGCCGCTATGCAGATCCGTCAGCTCGAGGCGTTGCAGCAGATGGCTCGGTCTGCGAATAGCAAGGTCGTCTTTGTGCCGATGCAGCTTCAGAGTGATATCGCCGGTCAGTTGAGGAGTGGTAACCAAATCGCATCCGGGTCTGGCATCCTTGGAGACGAGACAGGTGAGGGTCTCGGCGCAGCCGGTCGCGCTGCTGTTTTGAATAGCGCTTCAAACCTATAAGCCGTGCAACCAATGTTTTCTGACTCCACTGCCCTCCATGAACTCTTTCCCCCGCTATGCTATGTCCTTAGTTACGACCTTTTGTCTCCTGCGTACCTTTTCCCGCCGACTCGTGCTTGTTTGACCATCTAGGTTGTATTTTTGATGTGCGTGCATAGCCACAGTTCATGTTGTTGTCTCCTTACGTACGTTATATACCGCTGAATGTAGCTTTGGATTCATTATGACTTCCGTGACAATCGAAAACAGATTCGAGTACTACCTATGTAAGGTAGAGTGGAATACAATCGGCCAAGAAACATCAAGTCACTTGATTCCGTGTGGCACTTCGCCCGAGGGAATGAGCAGTGCTGCAGGAACACAAAACAAGAACAAACGAAATAAGCTGAGACAAGACAAAACGTTATATACGAGTGCGCATGTCGAGAGCGATCAAGGGTAACAAGAGCAAAGCCCAATAGATAATCCGATGTGTTAATAATTAGTTTGTGGGTCCCACCAGGAAGTTGGGTAGAGTGGACTCGGAAAACGAAGTTAGCACTCTCAAAGGAACAGGAAAGTAACTATAAAACGAAGTCAAAGATGGAACATGACGAGGAGAGATATTAGAGAATTGAATAGGGTAGCGTCAAGGTGTTCAGCAAGACGTGTTGCGCTCCGTGGGTTTGCCCGTGGGTCTCCATGGGCTCCTGGAGTCCAAATCGAGACTCGCCAGCATACCGTTCAGATCATGAATAGGACCTTGCTCCTCGTGAGCATCGTGACGACTAGAGCGTCGCTGGGAAGAGGTCTGGCTAGAGGTTGGTCGAGAGACCGGCTCTTGGTGGGAGCTGGAGCGGCTGGGTTCAACCGGCCGATTGGGGGCGTCAAAGTACGGAGCGTATTGGTGACAGCCGTTGTTGGAGGGTCGAAGTGGACAATTGGGACGATCAGCAATTGTGTTCCCATCCAGCACACCCGAGTCAAATTTGGGAGGGAAGGTGTTCAAGGTCTGTGACAAGGAATCTGCGGTCACCAAGTCAACTGAGCCCCTTTTGCGATCATCGAGCATGTAGGCATTGGGATCGGGTGAGAAGGGTGAGAAAGATAAGTGGAGCTGCGATCTGATCTGGTGATGCTGATCTGTTCCCTCCGGGCCCGTTGGCGAACGCGCTGAAAGGGAGGTTGCATACGTATCGTACAACGTGTGCGCGTTCGCGGCTTCGCTACGGGTTTGGTTCGTCGGGAATGTCCGGAACTTTTCGTCAGACGCTGCGTTCCCTCCAAAGTCGGAGTCAGCCGTCGTAGGCGTATCTAGACCGCCCACTCCATTCATCCCGTTGACACCGAGTTTCTGCAGAAGTTGAAAAGTCTGTTCAGGTGATAAGGATACGTGGGCCGACGCTAGCTGAGCTTGCAACTGCGCTTGCAACTGTGCCTGAAGGGCGGCCGCCTGTGCCGCCTGTGCTGCAGCCTGTGCTGCTTTATCTGAAAAGATGATTAATGACGACAATGGCATGCGAGAACGGATGCATACATTGACTCCTCCCCCAACTCAAACGAATCCTGCTTCCACCGATTGGGAAGCCTTGCATCTTTTCAATCGCCCTCTCTGCGTCCGCCTTGCGAACGAACTGCACGAAACCACAGTGCTTTCCGACGGGGACTTTAACCTGTACGTATTCCACATGAGCGGACGGGACAGAGATTGAATGGATCACCCCACATAGTGGATATCTCCAAACGGTGCAAAGAATGTTCGCAGTGTCTCTTCAGAGATCAGAGGTGACAAGCCTCCAACAAACACGGTCGTATTATATGGATCGGTAGAAGTGAGCTGTTCGCCATTCGGTCCGATTAGGTTCCCAAGAATCGCGCGTGCTTGAGCATGGTGCTTCCACGATTCTTCTGAGATCATGTAACGTGGCAATGCACCCTCATGAGAGTCTTGCGCAACACCCGAGGGAATCGATGAAATACCGGCAGCGTTGTTTCCCTTGGTCACGGAACCATATTGTTGTGTGACTTGCGCTAGTAAGTTTGGAGCGAGATTGACCATGTCGTCCGAAGGTGCGGAAGTAAGAGCACCAGATGAAACGCTAGTACTCGATCCAGAGCCGAGAGAGGGAACAGATCCAGAGCCACTTGTAGTGAGCGAGGATCCAGAACCGGAGGACCCGACCGGGGTTGTCGAGGAGGTGGGCCCTCCACTTCTCGAGGAAGCTATTGGGGAGGAGACACTTCTTACTTGGTTTCCGTTCGGTAATGGCATCGATACTGTCAAGTTGCTGCCTCTTGAATCAACTGCGCGGGCATTAACGGGAAGCTGGACTAATGGAAGGTCCAAAGAAACCTGGTGTGGTTTGAACTTTGCCGTTGCAGGTGAGATCCGCACTGGGAGACCGTAGGGTCAGGAGTCAGGATTAGGATTCAAGGGGGAAAGTGACATACTTGGACGAGAAAGGCAGTACAAGCCGTGCATTTCAATGAGAGCACGCTGTTGGTCTGCCTCGTCGGTGAATCTATGGTGGGTATCTTTAGCGACAGGTAGTTTAAAGGCAGATTTTTCCGCTCACCTGACAAAACCATATCCCCTAGACACACCGGTGACCGGATCGAGCATAATTTTCGCACTCTTACAGCTAAGGAAAGGGCGGATGAATTTGGGTTCACGGTCGTTCCGTAAACCGAGGACTGGATTCCGAAATACCGCTACTAGATCGGAGTTGGACGTTTCAGGTGCGAGGTCGCCAACAAAAATACTGTATTCCTTCGGGTACTGCTGTTGTGCAGGAGCTGCGACTACACCGGAAGTCGAAAGAGCAGACGTGATAGAGGTAGGAATCGAGGGTGCCCAATTAAGCACAAATGGTTTGCTCGAGTTGGGCATTGTGACGGGCGGTGCGCCGCCGTTACCGTTGACCTGGCTGAGTACCGATGCTGCGACGGAAGGAGATGAGAAGGTCAAGAAACAGTATCCCGGGTTATTGGCTGGTTGACCGGAAGTGTCAGAGGGACCACTGGGCACCCTGATGCTGACAGGGTCCCAACCCATCAAGCCACAAACCTGTTGTGCGTATTCTTCATCCATCCAGGGCTCGAGATCACTCCACCAGAGAGTGGAAAGGAGCAAAACAGAGTTGGGGTTGCCGGGCGGGGAAGGCGTGCCCGAGACAACGGACTGATGGTCGCGAGGTGTGTGAAAAGATGGACGTATGAGCGAAGTGTCGCGCTGCTCGACGTCTGAGGAAGGACTGTGATAAGCCAGGCTAGAGGAGAGGATGGCGGGGGGAGTGAGCGCAGGAGGGGGGCGGTGGTGGTTGGAAGAAGAGAGGTGGGGAGTGGAGAGAGAAGGTGCGTGCCTATTGGATAAAGCAGACCAACTGTCGACTTGGGTAGGGGGAGGGTTGAATTCCTTGTCCTGCATACGCATTCCGTAGCGAGAACTAGCCGAACTAGCCGAACTGGCGGGATGTACGGCCAGGAGCGGCGCTGTGTGGCTGGCGATGGCCGGTATGGAGGAGTGATAGTGAGGAAGATTGATCTGATCGACGTCTGTAGCAGGACGAGGGTTGGCGAGACCAGGGGGATGAGAAAGATCATGAGAGTCGAGGCGGGACATGAGAAGGGAATCAAGAGATAGTACTTGTGTGTGTGTGGGTCTCTTTGAAAATCAAGAAAGAAATGACAAAAGAACAAACGACCAACTACTGCACGAAAGCGAGTCTGAGGAGGAGGGAGAAAAACAGGCAAGGGCGACAGCAATGCGATGCGATACGATACGAGATGGGAGCGACTGCGTGTTTAGACGGGGGCTAAGATAAGAGCGGGGCTGCTGGGGGAGGGAAGGGAGACTGAAACGAAAAATAAATCGATTGGAGAGAATATACGTCCCTCGCGGAGAGTCTGCGGTCGGAGTTGGGAAACAACCGTCAAGGCGTAAGATCTGACAAGTTCAGTGTGGCCTCAGTAGCCATGGAGTTAACTGGCATCGGACAGGGTCATCCGAGCGTTACTGTGTAGCAGACCAGCTGGCAATGTCCCGGTATCATTCACGGAGCTGCCTTGATTCAGCACACAATAGCCAAGACACGTACCGCTATTCGCCCAGAATGGCGAACAATGCAACCATTCCCGTCCGGTCTGGGATCGACGTACTTACCTGCCATTCCAGAGAAGCCTGAGCTGTCCCTTGCCTTTTGCGGGTCCATATGGGTCCCACCGTGGCTGTGTATCCAGATGCTGAGTTCGCCCCTCACTGGGACAGTGCCACTTTGTCCGTCGCACCGTCACGGAACCCGTTTTGAATCAATTCCATTCCAGCCTGCTCCACCCGCAATTACATGTCCATTCGTCCGCTTTCACAGTGTGGTCGTGTCGAACTTCGTCCCGGTTGACCCTCAGGGATGCTTATTACATAAGCAACAGACGGCTAGTCTCCAGCCTGTTTCGGATTCTCGCACGGACGAATCTGTTCTGCAAACACGTCCTTATCCTCTCCCCACTCCTGGTGGGCTCTCTGCAGCCATGCCAATCCGCAGACCGTCCGCATCAGCTGGACACCCCACCTCTGCACAGTCGTCGAGGGCGCATAGAAGCAACGATTCTCACCATGCTCTCGGAAATGGCCTCACCCAACCCCCGTCCATTGCCTACTCAGCCGCCTCAGCAACTCCTCAACAGAAAAATGTGCAGGCACTCATCAACAGAATAAAGAACAAGGTCCGTGTCCTTCTCCACGCGTTTTCCCCCTGCCTACCAAGTGTATCGTCTCTTAGCTGCCTGTCAATTCTGGGCTTGCCTTGGACGTGGTCGAGGGCGATCCAGCAACCCAAGGTGCTGTCGATGCCCTTGTCGAGCTTGCATATGATTCCCTCGATATCATTGCCTGGTCCCTCAGCGAGCTCCTCGAACGACTCGCAAAGGTCCGTCACTTCCATCTCCATTCGCACTCCCATCCTTGGCTCACCCACCTGCCAAATAGCAAATCGACGCCGCTGGAGCAATGACCACGGAGGCACTCCAATCCCAGTTATTCGTTCTCAAGATCTTGTCTGTGTCCATGTCTTCCAGATGGAGCCCTCGCCAAGAAGACCATCTTCGATCCGGCTCATGTGCAAGCAAACCCAGCTCAATTTCTGGACAGGGAATCGGAAATAACAATGTTTCCATCCCTTCACCCAGTACATGGCACTCTAGGAGCGCTCACAAACCATCCTCTGAATTCTCATCTTCAACGCCGCCTCTTCCTTGGGTAGAGATAGATCCACTCGACGATAATTGTGCACGTTATGTCCTGAGCGTCATGGTTCTTTATCTTCGGCAAACTGCCGCTCCAGAGAGTCGACTTATGTCTTCCTCCAACCTCGCTCCTGACGCTTCCCTCCGCGATTTCGAATCCGTTGATATACCTATCCCGACCCCGGACGACCATGCATGTGGTGGTCCACCCCTACCCCCGCATATTTCTCAAGCATCAAAACCTCTCCTCAAGTTCAAGCTTTCTGCCACTTCCTTCCAATCCTCAGGCGCCGCTTCCGGACAGGGCCAGTTCAACCGCGCATTTCATTTCGAACGCACTCACATGGCACTTGTCAAATCGACGATGGCCCTCAACATCCTCATAAGCAAGTTTGCTGGTCGTATAGTGTATTGCTTATCCGCCTCGAATTGGATGGTGGTTTTCCATCGCATTCGCACGAAAATTCACTATCTCGCGAACACAGCCGAGGACAATCCGGATACTGTCGACCTACTGCTCATGACTCACAGTGCCATGGACAGGTCGCGTCTTGTCCAGGTTCTTCACGAGCTGTCGTCTCTTCTCGTAAACATGAAAAAACAGGCCCAAGCCGCGGTCGCAATCCCCCTTCGCGTGGCTTTGTGGAACTGGGTGGAACTTTATCCCCAGGAATACAACGAAGCTGTTCGTACGCGGGGAAAACTTGAAGGATCGGCCGAACGAGTCTTTGATCTGCTCTACATCGCGAATGAGCCTGGCCGAGAACGAGTTCTCTGGCCCACGCTTACCATCCTTTCCTCTTTGTGGACTGATCGACTGACTACCGATTATCAAATCGACACCCATTCCCGCACTGCAAACTTTATGCAACTCCAAAAGTCTTCTTCCCATCGAAAGGTAAGTGTCCTCTTCCTGTTTATGCATTATTTACTCAATCAGCACAGCAAGATGTCCGGTTTGTGGAAGACCTTGTCCGTCACGTAAACACCCATTCGAAGTTGTCGGATGTAGCATTTGTCTGTGCTATCGACATGTGCCGTGCAGGTTTCAGAATATCGCCCGAGGGTGAGTTGCCACTGAGACACCTCGCTACGGATATCGCGCACGAGATCAAGGTATGATTTGTGCTATGGAAGCATAGTGTGCACGACTCATCGATCTGTAGATGACAATAGTAGCTGGCCTGAAACAAAAGCCATTTTGGGATTCATTCGACGAGATTGACATTGGGACGTATGCAGAAGCGCTTGTGGCAGTATTCCGATTCCTCCCAGAAGATGAATCGGTTTCGCTTTTTGTATCGTGTTTGGAACCCGAGCGGGCGGACGCTGTCAAGATCTGTGCTATCAAGGCTGCCTCAATTCTTGCATCAGAGGTATTTCTTCACTGGAAATAATGCAGATAGAGTTTCATATGGTGTTCTAGGCGGCCCGGCTTCCGTGGCAACCTTCAATGGAGAATCTCCGAAGGATTATCGCAATGAGATCCAGAAGGATTTACGAGGTACCATCAATTTGGCTTCTTCGTATCGTCATGTTCACGTGTTTGGTCAGACCGCTTCGATACACCGCAGTGAGGTCGACACGAATGGTAGCATCAGAAGGCCAGCGACGCGGCCCAAAGCTAAGCGTTTCACGTCAGAAACTCTGACGGATAAGGACCTCTTACTTCTAGCCATTCTGGCTCTTTGGCGCGCGGACCTCAGTTACTCTATGCTTCCGATAGATGAAGAGGATTCGCTCCAGTGGAGCATCACATTCACGCGTATTTGGGATTCTGAAGCAGATACCTCGGTCAAGATCTCTGCGGCAGCAACCTTTCAATGCCTCGTGGATATGTTTTTCCGAATGTCACCCGAGGATCCTGATTACGCCTACTTCGAGGATCGGTTAAAGCAAAGTCTGTGAGTAATATGTCATGGTTCCCACACCATTCCTGACTTAATCTATCAATAGGGCCGCCGCGCTCCTGTGGCAGGCAAAGAAGCTTCTCATGACCAGACTTGAACCCGATAGCCAAAGGCTTTGGATATCTGTGTGTCATCAAGTTATGGAGACGTACCATAGGAAGAGCCAGGTACATTCACCGCTTTGCCTGAGTGTGGAATTGCTCACGCGATGTATAGGGTGATCACGTAAAACGGCTACAGTTTAATCCTGACCGTGTCCCAGCCTTTGCTCTAAGTGAAATATCCTTCCTTGTCTCACTTACTTCCGTGAACAGCGAGGTTTCGCAGCTTGCGGCGCAGGGTCTTCGCCTCATCGCACAAGCCGAACGTCATCCTGACGCCCCGGTAAACATGGGTCTGACGGAGGAGGAACGGTCGAAGCGAAATCCAATATATGAACAATTGGGTGATCCAAGTGTTGTCGTTGTCGGTAAGCTAATACCCCGTCGCAACGCAGCGCCGACTAACATGGAAAAAGGCCGCGTCCGTGAACAGAAGCGCGTACGAAAGCTGCTGCGCTTGGTGGCTTACACCTCCCCAATCAACATCGCTGTGTGGGAAGAGTGCTTCTGGAGATGGAGCGCACTATCGGAATTCGTTGTTCCAAACCCTCTTGCTTCTATTGCTGCTTTCGACGAGATATACTTAAGCAAGCAGGAACAAAGTTTGTTACTTGAAGTGCGGAGCGTTGCTTTGATTCGAGGTAATTTATACTAACATCCAACACAGGAGAAATTCTTCCAGTGGCGGAATCTTACACTCTTTTTGGCTGCGTTCGGTGGCGCTACCGTTCAGGATGAGCACGAGCCTGGCGCATTGACTGCCGTCATTCCGGCAGAGTTCCTTCCTGATGAGATGCGCGTTCTGAGAGACCCTGGGGAACTAGTCAATATTTTCATCGAATTCCTAACGGCTGCCCTTGTCGATGATACAATCCGTGTGCGCGAAGTGGCGAGGGAAGCCCTGGGATCAGAACTCAGTCCTCGCCTCTTCGCAAGATTGTTCAAGCACCTCGACGAGTAAGTGTATTGGTCTTGGTTGCGGTTCAGCCTAAGCGATTTCTACTAGAATCACACGAAACATCACCGAAGGTGCTGGCTCAGAATTCAAAGAAGAATATGGTTTGTTCCTTGATCAAGTTAGTTACAGGATTTTCGATTCAGTTTGTCGCTCGGATGCTGATTGATTGTAAAGCTCATATCGGTGTTGAAATCTCTCGTTGATAATGCACAGATGCCACCTGACGAAGCCCTGAGCATTGACCTCGGGTCACTGCTTCATGTCCTTGTTGGGTTTATTTCCAGATTCAATGATCCAAGCTCATACCGTATTCGCATCAAGTTCTGTAGCTTGGTCTGCAGTGTCTGTGAGCGCGCAGATGCTCTAACACTTCGCAAGGATGATCTGTCGCGAAACCGGATTTTGGACACGATCATGGAATGGTTCCAGGATCCGTTGTTGGTGAGTTCCTCACGGATGTATATCGGGACCGTGTTTGAACAAATCCCGATTTCAGAATTTGGAAGCCGATGCCATTCAGCTTCAGTACGACATTAATATGTCTGCTTTGCGGACTGCTGTCCAGCTCCTTGATCGTCTTAAACTACAATCCATCGACACCAGTGTACCCCATAATGGTGACGACTTGGGGCACGCGGTCTCGCGTCTATTCATCAGGTACTCTCACGTCCTTCTCAGAGCTCTTGATGTGTGTCAATCAGAGCAACCCGTACGTTCTTTTTCTCCGTTCTTCATCATTCGCTTATGATGGTCTTAGACCTCTGACTCGACCTCTGACGTTCCCTCGGTGCAGAAGGTAACGTGCATGTTTTACAATGTGTGGTGCCTAGTTCACCATCACCCAGAAAGTGCCGACATCCCAGAAAGAAGCCGACGTGCGGGAGCTGGTTATTACTGGACTCTCCCATCTAGTGGTTGCCAACTCTGAGAATGGTGTAAAGCATTGTATCACATTGGCCTATGATTCAGATCTCAGAAAACGGACGATATTTGTCCATGTCTTTGCTCGCGTATTGGGCAAGGGCACAAAGTTTGAGCCTCAACGTAATCCAGAGTTGCAAGCTCGCCGGAATCAGCTGCGGGAGGTATGACCGTTTATTACATCGCTCGACCTCGACTTGACGTCTTTCCTTGTAGCTTGTCAAAGGGTCTGATGTACGAATTGTCATTTTGTTGGCGAAAGTTTCTTGCTCACGCACATCTAGATGGTCCTTGCCATGGTGATATGTGAATGTTGTCCAGCCAGCGAGGTTGACATGATGATCTCGGTACTTATGAATATCTTCGACACCCGTGCCTCTCTGGTAGCATTACTCAAGACCATGATAGACCGAGAGATAGCACACACAGGTAACGTTCTCACCTCATGAAATTTGCGTAAACCAACATCACGTATAGCTAGCGACGCGGACCTGTTCAGAAGCAATTCGACCTGCACAAGATTCTTGTCTGCCTTCGCCAGGATACATGGTTACAATTATCTTCGTAGTCTCATTCTACCGTTGATCAAAACCATGACGTCAATGCCCCCGGGCCATGCCTATGACCTTGACCCAGCAAAAACCCCTAAGCACAAATTGGAACAGAATCAGCGAGATGTTGAGTTCATCGCGTCGTCCTTCCTTGAGATCATCGGTTCCTCGGTGCCTGCCCTCCCACCGTAAGCAGTCCTTTAACTCCCCAAAGTTTATTCACATATTCCTTTGAAGGATGTTTCGCGAAGTGTGCGCTCACTTGGCAAAAGCAGTGTAAGGGTTAATGTTTGTCCAACATCGTGTCATCTTACGCCCGACAGTTATCAAGTCTGGCCTGAATCGAAGTTCGCTGCTCTTGGTGCTTTCATATTCCTTCGGTAAATACAATCTAGGTGAACACAGCAAACAATGTTCATTTCCTTCCTAGCTTCATTTCTCCTGCTATCGTCGCTCCGGAAATAGTCGATGTTGAGGTGCCCAAAGACGACGGAGTTATCCGTCGAGGTCTCATGATCATCGCCAAAGTCATGCAAAATTTGGCCAATAACATTTTCTTTGCGAAGGAGGCACACATGGTCTGCTTAAATGAATTTTTGAAGGCGAACATCACGAATGTCACACGATTTCTCAGTGAGGTTAATGTGAGTGATTTTAGTGCACACATGAGCGAAACTAATACAATATTTGTCTATGCAGAAATATTCCGTTACAGCTGCCGGCGAGGATGGTGGTGAATGGTTGGGTACCACTGCAGATGACACGGACACAATTGTGTTGCATCGTTTTTTAGACAAGCATGCAGACAAGATCGGCAAGGAGTTGCTCAGCTACGTGAAGCCGAATAATGAGGACGATTCAGTGACGATGGGTGCCAGACGCGCATGGGATCAACTATGTAACCTTCTCGTTGAGCTCCAGGAAGCTCCCGAAGTCCCGCGTCTTTCTCTCCTCCAAAGCTCGGAGCACCGGGAATTCATTGATCTGATGAATCGTTGCTCTCATCGTAGTATCGAGCCCGTCCGAGATATATTTGTCCCTGCAGATGTTGAGGAGGTGAGTTGATGGATTTGATGCCGGACATCATTAACGCTTATTCTAGGATGTACCTGTCGTCTTCGTCTTGCGTGTCTGCAAGATAGATGTGGAGGCGCTCGACATCGAACTGTTGATGTATCATATTTTAAAGGTAAGTATACATCAACTTCAGACCTGTGCACTACTTAACCTTGCACGATCTAGACGTTGACTAGCCCCGAGTACGGGAAAAGACATTATGAGATCATCCTGGACTGCACTTCGTTCACATCCACATCTGAGATCCCCGTCCAATGGCTAAAGACGTGCTCCCAGCTCATACCAATGGATGTGCGCCAGCGGTTCATGAGCGGTTACTTTCTGAACGCCAACTCGTTGACCCAACGCTACTTGAGACGAATATACAATATATCTGCAGGTTTGTGTTGCCCTTCTTCTCCGCAGACAAGTGATGACATTCGTTGAATTCGTTCACAGGCACGATCCTCTCGAACGGCATCAAGGCTTGTTCCTCAGTCACCGAACTACTGCAACATGTCCCTCAATCATGCCTGCCTGTCCTGGAGTATCCTAGTATGTGCCAGATTATCGCTACAGGTTTTGTTGTAACACGGAACACAGCATCTCTGGAACATGAAAACAATATGGTTTTCACCGAGGTGACAATGAGACAGGCCCATGACATTCGTATGCCAGTAAACATGGAGGTTGCGCTCACCCACATCCGTATAACTTTGGTCCGTAGTTTCGGCTGCGATATTCCTATAAGCTTGACTCTCTTAACAGATTCGGGCGGTGGTCATTTCCCCCTCTCTTTCATGCAAATCGACCGAGATTATATCGTTGGCCGATGTCAGCGACGCGTACAACGTCTCGACTGGCCTCGACCCACACGAATTTATCATAAGGCTGAGCAGACAGGGAGTGACATCTTATTTCTCCTCACCCCATCGTGACAGCATTGTCAAGGTATACTCTTCCAATAACACGGTATTTCCCAAGGCTCACTATTCTCCTGTAGGCCATCAGGTCTGCGAAGAGCCAGCTTCGTGATAGCCAGGTCCTACGGATTGAGAGGTTCCCGAGATTTTCTAATATCTCTGCCACTCTTCTACATGTGGGCATGATTAATATTGACTCAGACCAAGAAGAACTTCGCGGTGCCGCATATGACCTCCTCGGCGCGATCTGTTCATATCTTGACTATGATAAGAACCCGATCATCGCGTCTAAAGGTGAGCTTGATTGTGTAGTCTTATTTCGTTTCTAACACCCCTCCAGCTGGCATTATTCCTGGTGACCTATCTACCTTCGTCACCAGTCTAAGCGACCGACTTGCAGGATTCGCTCCGAAACTCACGCTAGACTTCCTGTCTGTGATCTCCACCGGAATGGACAAGGTTGGTGTCGCGCAGCGCATCAATTGTCTCCAGTATATGAGTCCTTGGGTCAGAAATCTGGCTCATTTCTGCAACCCTTCAAACCCCTTGTACGAACACTCAGGCGCACGGCTGCGAGACTGCATTCGCACATTGATAGACCTGACGATCGCAGACTTGGAGGTGTGCGCTGCCTATTCGTTCGTATTCTTGTCTTGACGCATCCTACCAGATTTCTTCCATGATCCACAAGCATATTTGGGTTGAAATTGGGAAGCTCGAGGCGACAATCGTGAATGTGGTTCTGGATGAGTTGATCCGCGCAGCAGCAGACGGTGGTATCGGTTCACGTAGATGTGAAACAATTGCCCGAACTGCAGCTGCACTCGCCTCTATTAATGTGCGAGGGAAGATCTTTTCCAAGCTACGAAAGGTTCTTGGGAAGACGTCCCTGAAACCTTCGAGGACTTTGCCTGAGAATGTCCACTGGAATGAAATCGCCACGCTGACCCGGTTTGCTCTTATCGCCAGCAACCATTCGAAACAGGCAGCCTTTGACCAGTTGTATGTCCCCGATATTTGCCATATCGTCACCCTCGTCGCTGGGACCGGACAAACCCTCGTGCGAAAGTCTGTTTACGGTGTTATCATGAACTTTCTACAGTCGCTTTTCCTCGCCAGAGCAGAAGATGCAAATGGGCCCGATCTACGCGCATTGATGGACGAGCTCATCACTATCGAGAGCCTCCAGTTGTTCGGTCTCACCCGGCAGTCCAGCACAAGCGAATACTGCAACTATGACCCACCGAACGACAAGGCGATGATCGACTCTCAAGAAGCTTTGACACGATTGCTCGTTAGGATCGTCGAAGTTACAGCAGGTTCAAAGGGTAAGAACTGCTTAGCCTGTCCCCGTCTTTGTCAAATTCACCTGTACTTCAGGGGTCTTGAATGTCTGGCGAGCCCGCTGGATGAGTTTGGCTACATCGACGGCTTTTCAACTCCCCACAGCGATACAAGCAAGGGCGTTCCTTGTGCTTGGCACTTTGGCAACTTCAGAAGTAGATGATGACCTTGTTTATCAGATGCTCGTGGCGTTCAAAACCGCCCTGGGTCAGTCCACTGAGACGGACACGATAGCTGTGGTTTGCATGCTTAGATGCATCTGCAAGGTGGTTCCCTCCTTGCCACAAGGATCACGGTACCTATGCCAGGTGTTTTGGCTTGCGGTTGCCCTACTCCAGTCCAGCTACACTTCCATTTACGCTGAAGCTGCGGACCTCTTGCGTGCAACGACCGAAACGCTTGAGTTGCATGGCGCATTTCATGAAAACACGATTCCCAACGTCCTCTTAGATGGCCGTACGCAGCTCGAGGACACGGTGTGCCAACTGGACCGCCTTTTATGCCTATCCTTCGAGTCCAGTTTCTCCTTCTCCTTGGCCTCTATCATTTTCAAGGGCGTCCGTCACAGTCATCTCAAATCCTCTGCGGAGACTGTCCTCAGAAGTTTGCTCTCTGTCGCTGTGCACTGCGGCGAGCAACCTCCTGAAGGTGCGGCATATGTATTGTCACCCGATGCCCTGGGTTACTTCGTTGCTTTAATTCCGTTCTCTACTACTCGCGAGTCGTATATCAGACTTTTACACCATTGCCATGCGGAAGAGTTCACCCCTGCCACAAGACCATCACACGACAGTGATTTCGTCCCGCGTGTCGAGGTCGACATGCTTCCGATCACGGACAGCACGACAGCATTGCTCGTGGTTTCTTTCGCTACCACCATGCTCGCGACTGCACAAGGCAATGATGCAGAAACGGAGATGCTGTATAACCTACTTTTGGACGTTAGCATTGCTTATCCGGAGCTATTGTCGATGATGTGCGACAGTTTTTCTCTGGCTTTAAGTTATTTGACTCATTGCTTCGCACCACAGCTATGACACATTACAGGACAGGATCAAGGAGACGTTTGCTGTCTCTGGCAATGCGTCGATCATCAGGGCTGTATCGAACCTCTTCCGCCTCTCCCAGGACCCTCTACACGTTCTGACGGCGCGAGGGGGTTCGATGTCCACCCTGAGTACTGTCGACGAAGGGAATGGTGCACAGGGATTGAAGAAGCGACTGGAAGAACTGAACATGGAAGGACTCGCAACGAGCTTCCAATTTCTGGCACCCAACAGAAGCCAGTGGAGTAGGATTGCCGCGTGGATTTCGGAGCTGGTGCTCAAAATTGTTGGATTGGAGTAAGATTTGGAACTGGCATGTATAATATCGATTGCATACATTTCTTCCCCCCATCGTTGTTCACCGTGTATCACCCGTTTTTTTTTTCGCAGATACTCTACCGTGTTGCAGTTGTTAATCTGATTCATTGTGGTCATCTCTACTTAGGCGAATGCGGCAGGTCATGCATTAATGGTTACTGTATCTGGCAATTCCCACGAATGCATTCGTCCTTTGTAGTTATGACCCCGCACTTCGTGTCTCTCTTCCCATCCCATTCCAGATGCAAGTAGACTCTTCAGACTATCGTCCCGCTACCCCAGACTCCCCGTTGGCCAGCAGTCTTTACCACGCGATGAGCACCATTGACGACCTCACACTTGCCCTGACCAACTTCTCCAGGGTGCCCTCCCCCGAGCCTCAGAGGCAGATCTGCTGCTGTTGTGGGAGCGAAGAGTGCGACGCTACAAAGGCCTGGCTCGCTCTCAAATCCAAGCTCGAGGGCAGGCTTGTTCTTAGTGCAGGTGAGTCTGAATGTCAGGGCGAACACCGTCAGTATGCCAACCGTCACAGAGGTCGGGTCTGCATTGCTGCAGCGCCATGAGGCATATGTGCATGGACACGAGGTTCGTCTCGCATGGACGCTCCATGACGCCACGTCCTCACCCCCAGCACAGCCAAGTGGTCCTGCGTTACGGAAAGCTACGCAAGACAGCGCGCCTCGGGATGCCAGGATGGATCAGGCCGAAGTAGACACACGAGTGGCCAGGCTGCTGAAAGAGAATGGGGTGCTCGAGAAGGTCAGTCTTTCATGTCCATTTTGGATTCGCACGTCCTGACAAGCCTCGTGCAGCGGCTCACTCAGGCACTTTTGAACAACGAGGTTACCGAGGCGTCAAATAAGACCTTGTTACATGAATTAGAGGAGGCACGCAGTGCAGTCTCAAGACTGAGTGCTCATCATGCGCGTACTGTGGGGTTGGACACCAAGTTATCTGCTGTCCTCCAGGAGAATGACGATATTCAGCAAGAGCGTGACAGTCAAACTCAGCGGGCAAAGCTCGCAGAGGCGCGTCTGGCCGCCCTCAAGGATCGTACAGGTCAGTCATTCTCGACAAGATTGAGAGAGATACCAATTCACGGTTCCATGTAGACAAATTACAGGCTGAAGTCCGCCGATTGCAAGATGACCTCGAGATCAGACGCTTACAACGCTTAGAGTCTTCGGAGTCACTCTTACAGGATGTACGCTCTAGGCTGGAGGGTCTTCAAATTCCTGTTCGTCTTCCAGTGGTTGACTTTGCGTCGTGTCACTAATTTCCGGTTTTTTTAGCATGTCGCCAAGTCTGCCGTGGAAGAAGATCCGGAAGTCATCAAAGTCATCGAGTCTTTGGTGGTAGACAATGAGATGCTGAAAGCGGACAATAAGGAGTTGCGTAAAATATTGACAGAATCGCGTGAAGATTTGCAGGCGTTGCAGAGGGAATTAGGAGAACAGAGCATCACGCCACCTATACGAGGTAAAACTTCTGTACATATCTTTAAAGTGGCGGGGGTTAACCAGTCGACTAGTCGAGACTCCATCGAAACACTGCCGAATGTCGAGTGGGCCGTCTTCCTTTGCCAAAGACTCGGTAAGAGACACGGTTCTAGTTTAATGCGTTGCCTGACAAGTGTCAAAGCTTTTTAGCTCCACGAGACGTCCATCCAGTGTCGAG
>JBBPRU010000057.1:0-20456 GCA_038093245.1 Boletus holoroseus
CTACCGTACAACTCATTACGATTTCACGAAGATTGGACAGATAGCAATGTAAGGATTGGACGGGGAGTTAGTTACTAAGTATAAACAAATCCGGGTATACGTATGGTAAGTTGTCAGTAAATATATAGCGAGCTGGCCAGGTCCGTATAGTAAGCTTGTAGCGCAGGTTCAACGTACACACCAGTTTCCATCATGCACGCGCTACGGCGCATGGTTTCCTGTACTCAAAGGCGCCGAGCGTAGACCGTAAAACATTATGCCTTGACCTCCAAAGTTTCTGGAATGTCATGTAAACCCGGCTCAACCGTTGCAAGGGTGACCTCTTCTGCCAGTGCGGTCCCATCTGCCGAGGTGTCAGTGTTCGCCGTGACAGGTTCCGCCTCGGCTTCTTCATCTGCATCATCCTCGAGCACTGAAGAGGTAACAGAATCCTTATCATCCGCGTGGTCCTGGTCTTTGGTCTCCTGAACTGCATCCGATTTAGTTGGCTCTAGTGACTCAGACTCAGGCTCCGGTGATCCAGATGGCGAATCGGGGAGCGGAACGCCTTCAGGCTGTATTGATAATCCATCCTCCACCTCGTCCTTATCTCCGAGATCGACCTCCTTGACACCATTTGTGACCTCTTTCACTTCCTGGCCTTCGACAGGGGGAACAGCATCTCCCTTGGGGTCCCCTTCTGACGCAGAGTCGCGTTCGGTATCCGGCTTGACAGGGTCGTTTTTCGTCTTTTTCGCTGTGGAGGAGGGAGAATCGTCATCATCCTGGTCTGTGACACTGTATCTGCGCTTGCGTCCTATCGTGGGAGCATGGGATGTGGCTAACGGACAACCAGATCGGGTCGAGAAGGCGAAGCGAGTCAGCCTCGGGGACACGGTAAGTAATTGAAGATTAGCGGTTACTCACCATCATCTCTCCACGGTCGGTCGGGACGAGGAAGCAGCGAGCCCGAGACACGTCGTATGAACTGAAACATGAATACCAAGATAAGTACGAGTTATATACGAGACAAGAGGGGAAGGATGTGGTATGAGGAGAAGGAGCGTGGCAGACAGATATGCGCGTGTGGAGAAGTTGATCACATCCACACCATGGACGCGTTGTATACTGTTTACTCTTGTTTACCCACATGGGTCCATCCACTCTTGTTTTTTTGTTCATTGCCCACAACTTGAGTGAAGAAAAAAAAGAACTAGATCTGTCTTGGACATTCATACAACTTTGGCTTATCCTTTCCGATCCCGAAGGCCCAAGTCACAGCTTGAGGTCGAACCCAAACAGGATCTATTACGTAACACGACCACCACTGATGTGTCTCGCTATAATCGAAAGATAAAAAAGCGAGACAAGCCTTATATACCTTCCCAACACAGATCTTGACCATCTCCACACACCATCATGACACTTGACGTAACAAGCTTCATAGACAGCAAGGGCGGAAATGCAGAGGAGATTCGCGAATCCCAGCGCAAACGCGGCGAGCCCGTCGAGCTCGTCGATCGAGTCATTGAGATGTATGCCGAGTGGGTCAAAAGTACGTAGCCATGTCTCTCCGTGGTAGGCTAGGGCATCGCGATCAAGATCAATCGTGTCATTTGCTCATCGTGGCCTCCAGTGGACTACGAACTCAATGGCCTCAACAAGCAAGTAAACGCGGTCCAAAAAGAGATCGGAGCCAAGAAAAAGGTGCGGACGCACGCCCTATAGTACATGTCATCTCACGGCGGATCCTCCGCTTTCCAGGCCAAAGAACCCGCGGACGATCTCGTCGCACAGAAGAAGGCGCTCGATGCCCAAGTAGAAGCCAAGCGGAAAGAGACCCGTGACTATGAACTGCTCATGCGCCAAAGGGCGAGCAACGTCGGAAACCTAGTAGCCAAGGACGTTCCAGTCAGCCTGACAGAGGTATACATTTCGATGTACTCGGTGGTGTGCCGCTCTGAAGTACACGCGACAGGATGACAACCTGACACTACGGACATGGCATCCCGATGGCCCCAACGGCCAAATAGAAAAAAAGACTGACATCATGCCACATCATGAAGTCCTTCTCCGGCTAGACGCAATGGATCTCGAACGAGGTTGGCTCCTCCATGCCCCACACCCACATGCTGTCTTTATCGCTTAGTTCAATGTACACAGGCGCAAAGATAGCCGGCCACAGAGGCTACTTCCTCATCGATGACGGGCTCGATCTCAACCAAGCTCTCATCTCCTACGCCCTCGACTTCCTCCGAAAACGCGGTTACAAAAGGATCCAACCCCCATTTATGCTCAACAAAGACGTCATGAGCAAGACCGCTCAGCTCAGCCAATTTGATGAAGAACTCTACAAGGTATGTCACCTCGCATCTCGTCAGCTCCATGACGCGATCATGTCACACACACAGGTCATCGCCGACGAAGACGAGAAGTATCTCATCGCCACCTCTGAACAGCCTATCTCGGCCTTCCACGCCGACGAATGGTTTGAGGACCCCAAAACCCAACTCCCGATTTACTACGCCGGCTACTCGACTTGTTTCCGAAAAGAAGCCGGCTCGGCTGGACGCGACATGTGGGGCATCTTTCGCGTTCATCAATTCGAAAAGGTGGAACAGTTTGTCATCACGGCGCCCGAGGAGAGTTGGAATGCGTTCGATACCATGTTGGCTAACAGCGAGGCATTTTATCAGAGCCTTGGGTTGCCCTATCGGGTCGTCATGATAGCCAGCGGAGCGTTGAATCTCGCGGCGTCGAAAAAGTGCGATTTGGAAGCGTGGTTTCCATTCCAGGGGGGCTACAAGGAATTGGTGTCCTGCTCGAATTGTACCGACTATCGTGCGTCTTTTTCCCTTCTTTTGAAACCGACCCCCTTTCCCCTTTCCTCGTGTGGTCGGAGGGTGCTCACTTTGGCGGGAAAATACGTTCAACAGAGAGCCGACGGCTCGAAGTCCGCTGTGGTCTCAAGTCGAAAGATCAACAGCGCAAATTATACGTACATATGCTCAATGGGACCATGTGCGCCACAGAACGCGCGCTGTGTTGTCTCGTCGAGAACTATCAGACGCCTGACGTACGTTGCTACCCCCCCTCCTCCGGTTTCTCTTTCGCGTTGGTTGATCACGAACGCCACTTGACAGGGTCTCGTGATACCCGAAGTGTTGCGCCCATATATGCAGGGACGGGATTTCTTACCGTGGAAGAAAGCTCTACCCAAGAGTCTGCAGCGGAAACAGGCATAACGGAACCCAGGGCTATTGTACTACAGATATCCCTCCGAGTTTTTGATTCCTGTGGTGACGAGTATACTCGATAATACAGATAATATGAACGAGTGCGTTTTCGTATTGTGGACCGCGACGCTCTTGTGACCATACCGATTCTCCTGTTATTGGGACCAAAGCCTACATCCGTGTCATTCAAACCCTTGACTGCATTGAATACCTCGTATATTGCTGAGATGAAATTTGCATTATATGTGTCCCGGAGGCTGTCGTGTCTAGCGAGAAGAGAACGGAAAACAAAAGAATTCGGGGCTGGGCAGCATAGAAATACAGATCCAAGCTAGGTGGTAGTTGTCGACTCGACATGGTCACAGTACAATAAATAAGCAAGTAAAGAAAAACCGGCGTCGAGAACAGATGCAGATCATATGGATATCTCAAGTCAGTGGCAAAGCGGACGTCCGATACAATATGGTATATATACATGAGACAGGTCGGGAGTGCGGGTCAAGGAAAAACCAAAGAACCACTACGCAACGGGAGACGGAGAGGATAAATAAAAAAGACGGACCTCGTGCATCATACGTCCAAATGGAGGAACCGTACGGAGGAAATAGACGTCAGAAGAGGACATCGATCATGACTCGTTCAGCTCGAAGTATGCCCTGAACATGGGCTCCGTATGGAGATGCGTGTTGGAAATGACACCATGAATGTGCATGAATAACCGCGGAAATCGTTTTGTGAAGTAACTCAGGAAGCCTTCGGGCATGGGGCCCAACGTGCGTTTCACGTGGTCAGGAAGGTCTTGATAGTGATGTTTCTGCGGTGTCCACGCCGTGAATGAGGGGCGCTGGACGGACGGACGGAATGCACGAAAGGCTCACCTTGTTCCTTAAGGCCCTCAGCAGATCCTGCACGCTCTTTCCGTCATATTTGCGGAATTTGCCCAAGTTCTCAATAAAGACCTTGTCGAGCCTTGCATGCCAGTCATGTCCCAAGATATCAGACGCACCCGTCTCGAGTACAACGAGAATATGGTCCCGAGGGTCTCGACACATGATTTCAAAGCGATCAGATGTGTCTTGGAGGAAATTTAGTCGGCGTGCTGGATCCCAGAAGTAGGGATGTACAAGACAGGATGCGGTATCGGGTCTGTGTGAGGCGAACCACAGGAAATACTCGGGTCAGAAACAAGAGCGGAAGAAACGCGGGTCCAACTTGCCGACGAGAAGCCTCTGGATCAAGCATCCTTCCTATTAGGTCAACAGCTTCTGAGCCCTCCTCCCCAAACCTCTCTAAACCATCCAAGTTTTTTACGTTTTTGATGATATTTACCTCCCGTTCGAATCTGCCCCCAAAAGGATGTGACCCATTCGTGAGAACATAGTAGAATAGACACCCTAATGCGAAAAGATCAACAGCTTTCGTTAGACGCGCCGTTGATCTGTGCGTGGATGAGGCCCCGTTGACCACAGTGCTCGTGCTATCTGTGGACGATTGTGACCCGTCATCATTCAGCGACTCGTCAAGTTTCACATCGCCACGTAGAAGCTCGGGGGCTCTCCAGCCCACCGTACCAGCAGCCTGTGCACCCTGCGCGGTCGGTAAGAAGCTCGTCTGATCGACTTCAAGCTTTTTACAAAGCCCAAAATCGGATATTAACATTCTTCTCCCGCCATCCTTCCCAGTTGCACCATTTTTGGGAGCCGAGACGAGGATATTGTGGGGTTTGATGTCGCGATGTATGATTTTCAGTGAGTGAAGATGGCGTAATCCCGACGTAATCTGCCGAAGCGCTCGTTTGGGATCAAAGGTCGCAACAATTTCCTGGTGCTGATCCGGAGACTCGATCACGTTCGCGAGCGAGGCGGGACACAGTTCGAGAGCGATATAGAGGAAGTTGCCATGAGATTCTTGGTAGTAGTAGCGGATAACGTTGGGGTGGTCGTCTGACTCCTGCAGAATGCTAACCTCACGGGCGGCAAGCGTAACAAAGTCCTGAAGGAGGCGTTTGACGGCCACTGCACGCCCTTGGAGAGAACCTTGGTACACCACCGTTCCATGCGAGCCGAATCCTGAAGAACATGCATCCGTCAGCCGCTCCAAATCAATAAAACCCACCAGAAAATAATTGAGATAACCAAACTGACCGAGAACTGTATCGGATACGATGAGCGAAGGTGCAGTGGGCTGGGGTGTCGACTGAACAACCAACGTTGCCGAACCAGGATACTTTGGGTTTTCCTCACCCGCGCTCCCACCATCGACCTCTTTCGGTTCCATAACACCCTCAGCGTCTTTCTCTCCTTCGGTTTCGTCAACAGCACCGGCGGCCAAGGAATTGTTTCCCTTTCCCTTCTTTCCTCTTCGTCGTCTGTGAACCTTCCGCTTTTTGGGTATTGCACCAGCGACGTCGCCTTCTTGTTCGCTCTCCTCAATATCGTCAATGGTGGGTATCTCAGGTGAGTCTAGGATCTTCTTCGAGGCTGTGGGCGAATCTGTTAACTGAGCTACAGGATCTGCTGAATCAGGTATACTAGTGGATGGAGATGTCCCGACCGCTAATGGTAACGATAGTGGGAGGGTTGTCATACCACGACTTTCTCCGTCGAGTGCCGATGGGGGCGCTGGAGACACTTCCATAGCGGGGAAATGGGGTGTGATGGAGGATGCAATTGATGTACTTTGAATCTCGTGTGTGGGGCGAGGGGTCCATGGATATAATTTATCGAGGGGAAGTATGCCTCTGAATAGCCAAGTCGAACCAAAGATCATCGCCAGAAGGACGGTACCGAGGGCGGCAGAGAATTTGAAACTCTCCCCTATGACACTCGCAACAGACATCCATGAAGGTACGGCGGAGGATAGGTTGTTAGTGGTATCAGGGATAACTGGGAGGGATTCTGCTGAATCGATAACATTGTTTCGGGCCAAGTCGATCTCGGGTGGGAGCTCAGCGGAAGGGACGCCAGGAAGCTGTCTCGAATTGAGGGAAGACGCATCCAAAGGACGTTTTCCAGTCAGGCACCGTGTGTCAAAGGGTGATTCAGCACACAGTTCTCTGAGCTTGCGACGCTTTGTAATAGTATCGACTCTATCTGGGAGGTCTGTGTGGGAGATAGCAGAGGGTGGTGGGTCGATAGCACGGGTGTTGATGCTGTATTCGGTGTCCCCGAAAGCAATCAGTGGGAAGTGGTCATTACCCATGACGAACAGTGAACCTGTTTCCTCCACGAGCCCAACATAGGCCGTATCTGGATCATAGATCGACGACTCGTCAAAGCCTTGGAGAACATCTGAAATTGGCGGACGAGGCTGCATGAGCACAAAAGGCTCCGACCGTCTAGAACTTGAGAGAACATCAAAGACTGCCACGCTACAGGGGAGTCAGGGCAATCAGGGACTACATCATAATGCACCAAAATGGATGGTTTACATTGGACTGTCAAAAGTTAGAGCCCACAAGATTTGAGATTCTCGACGCATATATGGTACTGAATCGCTGTCTCGTGCTCTGAATGACATGATTTGACCGTTTGGCAGGGTTTCGATGTAGATGTTGTCCGGAGTACGCCGATAGGTAACTTGGACGGCATTGTCCTGCATGTTGGGCCCATAAGAGGAAAAAGAGAGATTGTGAATTGGCAGCCTGCGTCCGGATGGGGAGCGATTGTAGATGGCGACGTGGTAATCTTTTTGACTATGTTCTGAAACTGAGCTATTCGAACCATTTGGGGAGCTCACCTGTACGGCCGACGAAGACCTCTGTGGGGATAGGTTCGTCATTCTTTGACGGATAGTTCTCGAGTTCATCCAAGTCGATCTCGTCCTTTTGAGTGAGGTCATCAAAAGGGTTCCAAGGACACTCGGCGTTAATCGTCTTGACCTTGCCGGTTTCTAATTCGATGGACAAGAGCGAGGTCTCTTTCTTGCCAACGAATACACGTTCGTCATCTTCTTTGTCGAATTTAAAAGGGGACAATTCGACGAGCTGCGACATGGATATGGAGAGGGGTTGCAATGGACTGGTAGGGGTTGCCATGACATATATGTCACCGGTCTGTGGCTCGATGATGTAGAGTTCCTGGTGAGTGTCGTCGTCATCGGTCAGGTCGTAGTCAATGGTAGCGTGCTTAGTGCGGACGAGAGGGGCGAGGCTAGAAGGGATATCGCTGGCTGCGGCGGACATGGACCATAGCCGCTGACCGGATGTGCGATTGACGGCGTGGAAGCTGCCGTCGATGGATGCGACGAGGACTATGTCGACAAGCTTTATGTCTTCGGCATCGTCGCCGAGGGTGTGTTTCGAAGGAGCGCGCGCCCAGGCACGAGCGCCATTGAGTGACCTGGGATGTCGGGTGGAGAAGACGTCGCGGTGGAGGGCAAGGGTGTGAGCAAAGACAACGGCGAGGAAGAAGAAGAAGAAAAGGCAGAAAAAGATTGGACGCATCGGTCAAGAAACACCCATGGGTGATGGCAGAAAAGCGGCGCTGGCGCATCGGTTGCGCTGACACCGCACTCGGCAACCCCCAGGGTCAAGTGATTCCAACTACTACTCTGTATGTAGATTGATATCGTGTCTTTTCATGCTAATGTCACGCTTGCGCACGCGATGTTCGCCAAGCTTCAACGACGTCTACCTTTACGAACAGCGAAATAAACCCGAAAACACAAAATCTATAATAATCGAGGACCAGAAGAGCTTGATCCGATGTTCGTATAGAAAAATTGCTGGATCTTGAAAGCCTGACACCTGAGGGATCACGAATCTGTCGGGTCTTGAGGCCTATCTGACTTTCTGATACGGAGGAGAGAACTATGCAACCATAGCTCTGCCAGAAAGAAAGAATTTAGCATCCAACATATCACAGAACTCTTCGGAGGCAATGAAGAGATGATAACATCCATTACATCCCTCGCCATCCGCATGGTCCTTCCACTCCAAGATTACATCAGCAGTATCACTCATCTTCAGAACCCAAGCAACAGCCAGCTGAAGATTACAAAGTATTGGGATGGATCCATTGTTGAGCTTCTTGCCTTCAGGTCCTTTTCCAAACTGAATTTCATTGCCCTCCCTCAAAGTGATGTACCTTGGGGTGCAAATAGCATTAGGATTTGTGGGAACCATTCAAAAGAGGTATTTGAACTAATCAATAGATCAGTAATGATGATAAGGTATCAATGAAGTCACACCTCTCCATCCTCTTCCCCTGCCTCAATTCCCCACTTCAATTTATTATATGAGGTATAAGCATTCTGCTCCATATTCATGGTATTGCTGATGTTATTCAGATGGCTCACAATGTCATCTCTTGTGGCAGCACCAGCAAACATACATAGCTATACACTTCAGAGTGTCTGGCTAAATGAAAGCTATGAAGAAACAAGTGGTGATTGCAATAGTTCAATGCAAACCTTTCCATGTACAAAATTTGGAATGATGTGGACAAGAGCAGCATCAATTCCACAGTCAACAGACTGAAATGCCTGTCACATTTAAATGACTGCTCAGTATAGTGATAGAGGATGGTATGGCTCCAAGATGAATATACACACACCAATGCCTTTGGTTTCATTTTCCAAAATCCCCTTCTTCATTGACTCACTGAAGGAGTCTGTCCATCTCCTTGTTGATGACTTCACTTACAGAAAATGCAGTACTTGACTTGGATTTTTGCCCTCCTGGACTCATGACTGCCACATTGATGACCATCAAACATCTAAAAGTGATTGGGTAGTTTGACTCACATGTGACACCAAGATGAGTAAAGAACTCCACTGCCATGTCTAACACAGGCTTAAAGTCGACGTTTTTGGGATCTAATTCCCAAAACAACACCTCGAAGGACTTCTGCACTGACATGAAATCCTCCTCCTTCAGGCTCTCGACTGTGACAAACGAAAGTGAGCCTGTACAATTGAGTGATTAAAGTTTTTGACTGACTATTTTTCTTCAGTTTTTCATCACAGATCCCAAGTTGTTTCCAGAAATGATCCAGCACCTCAGCACCTCATCTTTGTGATTCTATAATTAGGAAGTACAAAAGTTTAGGAGTGGCAAACTGAAAATTTGCCACCTTGTTTTCCTGATGCTTGGATCCGTTTCGTATCATGCCAGTTCCATAGATCGTTCAGTTCCAGGATTGCCAGAGCGTGTTCTATTGTTACTGTAGACGATGTCGCGGCTGTTTAGTTGGGGCACGAACGTCCGGCTTTCCATAGTAAACTTTGGGATCGTTCGTCGAGCGTGCGTCAGCCACAGCGACGAATTTTGTCCATCATCCACAGCCACAATTGTCACCCCAACCGACCTTTACAGTATTGAAACAAGGTAACATTAGACATTGACAATGCCAGACATTCCAGTCGGTTCGCAGATATTCGACCTCGCTTTTCATCCTTCCAACACAACCGTATACACTGGCCTCCTCAATGGCTCGGTAAAGGCGTTCCGATACGACGAACAAGGTCAGCATCACCAGATTTTCTCACTCAGGCCCTCCAAGCGCTCCTGTCGGTGTCTGGCTACCGACCAAGACGGCTCCCACCTCTTCGCCGCAGGAAAGGCCAAGTCCATCTTGTACGTTTGTCCCCCTTGAACGGGCGTTGCCAATCCCGACACACCTAGCACCATCGACACGTCTACAGGCACAATTTTTGACACCCGTAAAGATGCACACGAGTAAGTCCCTCACCCTCGCACCGTCTGGCCATCCTTTGACGTCGTCAGTGGCCGAGTAGCTCGCCTGTGAATCGCGTGAGACATCTCCTCCCAAACATGTTTTGCACCGGCGATGATGACGGTGTGATCAAGGTTTGTCTCCTTCTACTTGAACGACACCCGACGCTCATACACATGCACCACTCTAGCTTTGGGACCCGCGAAGACCACAAGAAATACGCCGGTATACCCACCACTTTGATTTCATCTCCGACTTTTTATGGCTTGGCGACAAAAAGCAGCTTGTATCTACAAGGTAGTTATTTGACCCATAGCAACTGCTCTCTCTCGATCTTTCACCTATGTTTGACCTGTTCTCCCAACACAAAGCGCAGACGGCACACTGTCAGTGATGGATGTACGTGGAAAGAAATCGGAACCACTCGCACGATCCGAAGATCAGGAGGATGAGTTGCTGTCTATCGTTGCTATAAGAAAGTAAGTTCCTCCCCCCCTTGCTGTCTTAGACTCGTGGACTCCTCTCTGGGACTTGCAGTGAGACAAAAGTCGTCGTTGGTACACAATTAGGAATCCTTTCGATATTCAACCGCAGTCAAGGATGGGGTGACTGTGTTGATAGAATTCCCGGGTAAGTCACGACCCTGAAAACTATATCTGAAGGTTCTCATCTCAACTTGTATAGACATCCACAATCCATTGATGCACTCTGTGCCTTACCATCTTCATATCCTTCCTCTCACTCCACTATTCTTACGGGATCGTCAGACGGTCTTCTGCGCGCTGTGCAGCTATTTCCCACCAAACTCCTCGGTGTCGTTGCCGATCACGGGTCGTTCCCCATCGAAAGGATCGTAGTCGACCAAAACGGTGAAGGAAGATGGGTAGGCAGTGCGGGACACGAAGACACGCTCAAGATGACGGATCTCAAAGATATTTTCGAGGACGAGGATGGTGATGTCGATCAAGAGCTCGGCGCACGCACCCCCGTCGACGAAGAAATTCGTCCAGATGAGGTTGACACTGGTGGTGAAGACCAGGCACACTCTGACGACACTCATGAGGCGCTGGAAGCTGAGCCAGGAGATGAATTAGATGATTCCGATTCTGATGCGCCCAAGGAGAAGAAAAGGAAAAGAAAGGGGGAAAAATATTTATTGGTGGGAAAGACAAAGAAAGGGCGAAATGAAGTTGATGCTGAACCATCCTTCTTCTCTGGCCTATAGGGTATGTGTTGCTTGGTCATGGATTAGCTTGAGCCTAGAAACTCTGAACAGCAGATTAAAAATTTCATGTATTCTTCACTAGTTGACATCAGATACTATGGGGATACGAAATAGACCGCGCCAGTTTCGTAGGATGTTCCCGGTCTTAATCCCTATGTATATCAGATGGTTTTCACTAGACCTGAAGCCCCACTCGAACCGTGGTATATGAAGTCATCGAACCGTTCTTCTTGGATACATGCTCAGTATTGGAGGAAGGCTCCCGCGGCAGTATTGCATGCAGAACCACGCCCGGGAACATCCACGTATTTACCTTTCTGCTATGGAAAACCGATGCCCTATTGGGGCTTAGCACCTCAAGTCCCCACCAACAGTCCGCGAGCCATAGCTAGCACCTTCTTTTGCCAGACGGGCCCGACCAGCTGGTGGGCTGTACCCGGCGCCTTCCCGACCGCGGTTGCAAACGTCGGGTATCATATTGCCCAGTAATGGTACCGACACCGAATCCCGATCCGCAGTTATGCGAAGTGCCACACAGCCGCCGACAGAGCCAGCGGGGGAGATGTGGGGACGATACTCCCATCAATTCCCGATATCTGCGGAGGTCAGTGGAAACCCCACTGAGCAGGCGAGGGAGATTTGCACCGGAAGTTAACACAGTGTGTAGGTCTTTCTCAGGTGATCCATGCATATGTATTTCTTGCAGCCTCTGGGACCCATCACGAGATTCGCTGAGCCAAAACGTAAACCTCATCTCCGTTCCGGACTTGGCCGATTGGCCAACACAGGAAGCATCTGTGTATTTGGACATTCACCCTATTTTTGTTCCCCCCCCCTACGCAGACGTGCCATCAACGACTACGCTGCGTGGAAAACATTGGATGCAAAGCGGCTGACACTGTCCGAGGATCAAGAACTCGAGAACGAACCATCAAGTTGGTATATCTAGGGAACAATGATCGTTACTGGCGGGAGGAGGGCTGCGAATAGATTTTCTGGACAAGTTAGACAAAGAGAGACATGTCAATCGCGTTTCGCCTAGTCACTTCCACGTTCTCAGCGATAGTTGTACGGACACTCACAGTACAATGATGCAACTTACGCTATACCCTCATCACATCCCTCTGTGCGGTTGAGAAAGGAAGATCTTGGCCTCAGCCAGGGCGTGCTTCTTCGGACCGGTCCATCGTACGAACACCTTGGGATGAAGGCCCCAGTTCCCATCGAAAGGGCTGCGGCAGACCGAAAGGGGGAATGAAGATGGGTGAGAACCACGCGCTTGATGGAAAGCCACGCTAGCTGTGAGAGACATGGACCAAATGACGATGTCACAATAGTCCGTTGAGCAGCCCAGATAGGAAACCCAGAAAAAGTCAGGACCAGGCACAACTGAATCATGAAATAGACGACTGATTCTTTGTCATGGAGGCTGAGCTAGGGCAGGAATCAGACAAGTTTGATGCGCCCACAGGGAGGGGAAAGAAAGCAAAAGGGGCAGCGGCGGGAAAGGAGTTGCTTCACGGCGGTCATCTTATCCCAAGAAGCATATATTCCCTTTTTTCGTAATACGAGCTTGCCTCGAAAGCTGTTGTACGACAGAGCGAAGCGCCCTGCTCCAGCCATGGATATCCGAGGGGAATATTTGCACCCGACAGGGACCATAAGGGTGAGAGGTGTAGCAAGGGTGGCCTGGGATGATTTGTTTTCTGTGCTTTCCACGCTGGGGTGCCCCTGTCAGCAGGTTGCGGTTGATAGAGATTCCGCATCATCGCAACGAAGATCAGATATCCGTAATGGGCCTGACAGACCCCGGGTACAGCGAGAACCATTCCAACCTTTTCCAGGCGGCCGCGCGGTATAATTAATATAATATGAAGACCAAACTGAACTTACTTTCGGTGACACTGGCAAGCACGGGAAGGAGAACAACTCAAATTCGGCCTTCGTGATGGGGTCAACACGTGGCTGTGCCCAACCTAATTAGGCTCGGATCATAGACGAAGTGGGTTCATTGTTCACTGCCAGCACCACCGCAACTACATAGCACAGTAGCACTACTGCGGACCGCTGAGTAATCCCTTCTTCTCCACCTTCAAATCATGCTGTCACGAAGCACAGTCGTATCTCTTCGCTATGCCCGTGGCGCCAGCAGGTCTAGTATCCGAAACTTGTCGGCAAGAGCCACTACTATTCTCGGCGCTTTGGACATACCCCTCGCGACGGAGGTCCCAGGAGTGTATGACGGAGGATGGGGAGGAACCGGTGACATTCTTGAGAGCGTCTGTCCAACTACCGGTGAAGTCCTGGCACGTGTCCAGTCGGTACGTCCTCTCCATTACATTATCACCGCCCCTGGGCTGATTCAGGCGCAGGCATCACCACGCGAGCTGCGTGAAGCCTTGGACAAGTCCAAAGAAGCTTATATATTTCTCAGGAAGTTACCCGCTCCGCAGCGTGGTAATGTCCTGAGACAGCTCCGAGAAGCGCTCACGGCCAAGGTGAGACGCGGCGGCTGGTGTGCATTCCTTTGTTCACCGTTCGGACTCTGTTAGCGGGATGCACTTGGTGCACTTGTATCCCTCGAGATGGGCAAGATCAAGACAGAAGGCATTGGTGAAGTACAAGAATTCGTGGATATTGTATGGCGGAACATGCTAGTCATCTCCATTGTTTGCTAAGTCACTCGGTTCTGCAGTGTGATTATGCTGTTGGCTTGTCACGAATGATGAATGGCAGGGTCGTGGCGTCAGAGCGCCCAGGTCACACCATTCTGGAAGGTTAGCTCGCTCTCGGTGGCTTTTTGCTCATTGATGGCTCGTTTTTATCGACCCTCTTTCACGCATAGTACCAAATCCTCTCGGTGTCGTCGGTGTCTTGACAGCATTCAACTTCCCTGTCGCAGTTTATGGGTGGTACGTATTTGGAACTATTTCCTTGCCTCTTGTATACACAGTCGGATCTTACCACCGCCACCGCCCAGGAACTTCTCGCTTTCTTTTGCAGCTGGAAATGCAAACGTTTGGAAGCCTTCTCCTACTACACCTCTGTGTGCCATCGCCGTGACAAAGATAATCGCTGACGTCTTAGAACGCAATGGGATCCCAGGTGCTGCGTCTACCTTGGTTACCGGAGGCAAGGACCTGGGCGAGGCTATTGTAAATGATGCGGATATCCCATTAGGTTAGGTGCTCATGCCCCCGTCTCCTTGATATTTACCGTATCATTTCTAGTGTCATTCACTGGCAGCGAAGCTGTTGGCCGTGTAGTCGGCAAGGCTGTTCAGTCTCGTTTTGGAAAAACAATCTTGGAGTTAGGAGGAAATAATGGTATGAATTTTGGGTCTATCATGACTGACCCGAGATACCTAGTTTCTCCTTTTGGCTTACAATCGTCAAATAGCTTCCATTGTTATGCCTGATGCGGATTTGTCCATGGCTGTACCCGCGGTCTTTTTTGGTGCTGTGGGCACCGCGGGGCAACGGTGCACATCGACAAGGAGACTGTTTCTTCATCGAGATATCGCCCCACGTTTCCTCGATGCACTCCAGAAACTTTACGTTTCTGTGAGGGTTGGAGATCCCCTCGTCGGAAGTACGCTGCTTGGCCCCTTGCATACTAGCGCCGCAGTCGGAATTTATTCCAGTGCTGTTGAAAGACTCCGAGAGAGGGGTGCTCAAATATTGACGGGCGGACAGCGATATGACCAGGATGGTCTTCGCCAAGGGAACTTTGTACAGCCTACGATCGCAATTCCTAAATCCGTGAATCCGATAGATACTATCTGGAGCACGGAGACATTTGCACCCGTATTGAATGTCGGTGTTTTCGACGAACTCGAAGAGGCAATCGGCTGGAACAATGCTGTTCCGCAAGGGCTTTCCAGCAGCCTATGGACGCGGGATATGCGTAACCTTGGGGAATGGATTGGTCCAGAAGGTTCCGACACTGGGATCGTTAATGTTTGTTTACTGGTTCAAATGCGGGGGTATGATGTTCTGACTCTCGTATTCAGGTCAATGTGGGCACCAGTGGAGCTGAGATTGGTGCCGCGTTTGGAGGCAACAAGGTTAGTAGTTTGACCTGCGAGCAATTGAATGTCTTCCTCATCCTGCAATGTGTCTCTTGTAGAGTACCGGCTGGTAAGTTCAACGGCTCAGTTGTCGTGGACTGGGGTTCACGATCTTTTCAGGGGCCGCGAGTCAGGCGGTGATGCATGGAAACAATATGTACGGTGGAGTGCATGCACTATAAACTTTTCGGATGCTGCGCCTCTGGCTCAGGGCGTCGATTTTTCGGCGTGACGGAATGGGAATGCCGTCGTCCCAAATGCCCTAAACAGCTGTACAAAGCACGAGCCCTCGTCGGAAATGAGTCTATTCCTGTCAATGAAGCTTAGCTTCATTCACATCATGACGACCGGAATGATGAGCCAAGCCCTACATCCATGTACGGAAATACCCAATTATATGGCCTGCGCCTGTACAATCACAAGAATAGCGATGGACAGTGCCAATTAGTGCATTTCGACCCGTGAGCGATCAGTGTCGTGAGTGATATATAAACGTGAGAGTTGTCCATTTTCAGCCTTGCACCGACAATCCAGGATCTTGCCCAGCCTCGCAACAACTTTCCCCAGTGCCTGTCAAACAGGGTGTCAGAAGACCCAACCACGAGGGGGTAAGGGGGGCCATGAGTATGTTGGCATGTCATCCCGCCCAGGGGGGTCCTGATGCCTTGTAAATTCAGAGGCAGTGCCGCACTGAATGCGGCATCGCTAAGGCGAGGGCAGTCAGACTGATTGCACCTTGTACAATGCCGATTATAAGAACGTTGGGTGATTATCTTACAAGAGTTTTAACTCCACCTCTACCGTTATTATCCTCCTTGACATCTCCACAATTCTGTAGTTCCTTCGAAGCCCTTGGCTGTACCCTCCGTTTCCAGTGCCTCGTTTGTGACTGCTAGGTCACGAATCAGACTGTCCAGATTCAGCGCCGCCGATGCAAACTCCTGACGACCTTCCCTGGCCCGAGTTGGGCAATGTCTCGAGAGGTGCTACTCGTGGTAATCAAGGTCAGAAGGGTGCATTGGGGCCCCCTGACCAGGAAGGTCGCTGCGTGCTGCAGCTACGAGTGCAGCCTGGCGTGCTCTGCGTCAAGCTGAATCGGCGCTCAAGCGAGTGGTATCGCACGCTCGACAACGAGGTAAATCGTGCACTCAAACTCACGAAAACATACTGGAGAAAGGCACGGAGACGCCAGGACTAGTCAGTAACCGCGTCTCCCCTTGTTTGCATGGGTCCTGTCGTTGACGTGAACATACTTCCTTCGTTCTTTGATGCACAGTGATGCTCGTGCTGACCAGGACCATATGGAGCTGCATGAATGGCTGCAGCAGCTCAAAGATAAAACCATGTCCCATCTCGAGGTACTCATGCAAAAAGGCGACATCCAGGGCCCTCCATATATTATGGCTGATGATATTGAATTGACCTTTCTCCGAAAATTTATCGAGCGACATAACGCGAGTATCCCTCACAACCCTCGCCTTCGCCACCTCGGGCCGAGCGCGCAGCCTCCACATATAGAAGAGTCGATGGAAATGTCCACGCCCGAATTGTCTGACCCAGGATACCCTCCCCCTGGTTTAGTCGACCAGATGGCACGCCTCCAGCCAGGTATGCAAACCTTCCCCCCCATCTACCTGGATCTAGTAAATCAAGAAACTCGCCGTCCAGAGAACGCTTCCAGTGTCTCAAGTCCTAATTATGCACATTCACCGGGGACATCGCACCGTCCCCATCTCATTAGACCCCCGTCGTCGCCTTCCACAGCGACGTACGAGCAGTTGATACAAGAAGCTCGAGCATCAGGTCAGAGAATATTTGACACATCATGTGGCGTGGCTGCGAGGCCTGACTGTACCGCAAGGTCAATTCCTGCAGGATGCCAGAGCCACACTATCCCGAGCGCAATCACAGACACAAGACGCGTTCCAGCGGTATACCGCATGTCTAGAAGCCGAAGCTCGTGCAAGGCGAGAGGTGGCCCTTGCCGAACAGCATCGTGATGAATTGAGTAAGTGGTATGAGCCAAGGGTGCGAGAACTGTTCGCTAAATGGTTAAATCAGTGTCTGCGCTCCTCTCACGAACACAGACAACGGTCGGTACGTAAGATGGGCATTCGGACCCCCCTTTTCCGTGGTTCTCACACAAGATCACGACAAAGAATATCCGCGTCATTCGTCGTTGCCTCATGAGGATGTTGGGAATTCCCAACATACACAGCATCAGCAAGACGTAAGATTAGGCATTCATCCCATGAGAGGGGCCGGTTAACTTTATGACTTGGCAGTATTCATCACACCATCTTGCGGAGCGCAGGCCATCGGTTGACATGATGACCCACAACAGCCCTAGGTCGCTCGATTGGCGGCAACCAGATGTGTCGAGCTCGTATACTAATGCACTGGAAGCGATTCCTCAGTCCGAGGTAGGGAAATTTCTCTGCCTGTCTCCTTGGACCTAAATTTACTGAGTAGATTCGCTCATCAAGCGATTGCTTCAAGCCCGAGCGCAAGCACTCGCGGAGCTGGGAGCCTCAGGGTGGCCAGGTTGATATTCACAGTATGTACCCGCGTTATCATGGGCCGGGGGGATAATCTAACTTTTTGAGATACTCCAGTCCTTCAAGGTGTCACGGGTTTGCCACCGCGAAAACGTACACATCACATGATCGATCCAGGGAGTCACAGTGCCTCTCTGATGTCCCAGACGATGGCACTGCCTCTATAGATTTCTTGGTGCGCTGGTCGCCTTCGGTATTCATAATTATTCCCGGGGATGTTCTGATATTCAAAGCCTTGTTACGGGATATACTGGATGCCGCTTTGTCGTTCCGCGCAGCTTCGTATCACTCTTTTATTTCGTATGCACGGTCACTTTAATCGTATAACCAGGGACAACCACTTTCCGACTGTATCTGTCGTCTCCCGGCGTTGCTATTCAAATTGCTTTGCTTGCTTGTGTTATCAGCCTGTATCAGGACCGTTGTATCCCCCCGCTGCTATTTTATATTCGCGAGGTTCGCATCAATCCACGATGCTACCTTGTGAAAATCACTGGATAACGTGAACTGAATTAGGCACGACCCGAATTCGCTAGACCTTGCATGAAAGCCTGGGAGCAAATGTTGTTGAAATATCGCAGTGACATATCTTCCAAGCGGGTTTCCTGGCGGCCACATTTGTATGCCTAATGTTGAAACGTTGATTGTTTTGGTGGGACCGGGTGTAGTAATCGCTACTCGCGTGATGACTGTGCATGTTCCCACCGGACATCGGAACTGATGGACAAATCAAAGCCAGAGGGTCGAGAGAATGGTCCGGCCAGGTTATGTGTCTTCGCGTCTTACATCATATACACTAGGAAGAAACGTTGTCAGGTGGGTTACATAATGCAATGTGTGTGTGTGTTTCGCCGAGCGCTCCAAGGAGCAACGAGGGGAAAAATGCAAGTTGAACCTGTTCGGTCACCAAGGAAATGTTCAACCTCAGCCCCGGTCCTGTCCTGAACCTCCACCTCGCCACCCGATGTCTCCATCGTCCGTTGGTCCGCCGCCCGGTAACAACTGACGCGAGGCGCTTTGACCGGATGGTCTGGTGCCGAACCATTCAAATCTCGTCGTGCGCGACTACTTTGACCTGTTGCATGCTTTGTCCCAACGTCCGCCCTGTGATGCTCGTGGTTGTGGAACACGCTTGGACAATAAGGGGCTGTGACCCCAGTGGTCGGGATAATCGCGTGCCGCACACGTGTAGACCGCATCTCATCTGTTAAAAGACGTTTGTCGTGTCCGTCACAGACGCACTACTCATTCAATCCTTTTCACTCCTGAAACGACCGTCGTCCAAATCTCTGTCTCCCAGTGCTTCTTTGTGTCTCGCACCTTTGAAACGCCTTCCTGCTTGCAGTGGTTCCGAGATCACGCGTCTTGACTCTTGAGCATCATGAGTGCATTACCGTCGCGTCATCCAAAGTATCGTAGTGAGTTCGCCTGGTCGACTCAAAGGGAAAACAAGAACTGAGTATCCCAAAAGCGAAGCCATGTCGTAACTTCATCACTGGAGACTGCCCTTTTGGTCAAAAGTGCAGTTTCCTCCATCCCGCGTCAAGGATCAACCCCCCTCCTTTACTCGCACAACACCTCGTCAATTGGAACGCCCTTTTGCCACAACTACTCGCCCTCTCTAACCAGCGAGGAACTCAGACAAAGATGCCACCGCGATCGCCACTGCAGCTCCAAGTGCCACGGCTCATTGATGAGGATCCATCACCGTCAACTTCACTCTTACTCTCTACGTCTGATTCTACCTCTTCGGAACAGATGCCAGAGACTAGGCGACTCGGAAGACGGAAGAAACACCCGTGTAGACATTTTATTCGGACAGGGGGTTGGTGCCCGGCCGGAGCTCAATGTAGATTGTAAGCCCCTTCGTATATGCCACTGTGGGGGACCAAATTTATCGTCGTTAGTCAACATGACGTTGCTGCACTGCCTTCCGCAGGTGTTCAGAAGGCAGAATATACACCACCACTCGTAACTGATGCATACAGGGAAGCAGGGCGAACCATCAGTGGTGGCGTTCTGATGGGTGTACAGTCACCATCTCCCCTGGTTGTCAGTCATGGGCTTTCGGAGCCACCTCGATACTCCGAAGCTGAGCTGGCGCAACCATGTTCGTCTCCACGTTACCCTACTTGAGTGCCATCATTCTCAATGACCCTTCAGACCAACCTATGCATTGGCCCAACTACACTTGGCAACCATATCAGCCATACTATGCCACTGCGCCCACAACGACTGTTGTACCTATCCCCACCATTGCAGCTCCATCCTCGGTCGTGCACCATAGTGTTTATCCCCCGCCTCCGTATCAACCTCATGTACAAACTGTACCACCAAGCGAAACTCAGACTAGCCTTCCGTTAGGAGCTTATGAAGTGAATGGCACAACGTACTTTCATACGTCCATGCCTTCTGTTCCCGCGCCTGCTCCGGTTACATATTCAATTCCTGTCCACCCAGTGCCGTATAGTCATCCGATGGCTCTCGCTTACCCGTATTATGCACTCCCTACCCTGTCTGCGAGCTACCACGATATTCCCAATCAAACAACCGATGGTCGCCCGCAGACCTCCTTTGATCCTTTTGCCTCAGACCCGATGGCGACCAGCCAACTGCCTGTCATTCCTCGACTCGAGGACTACCAAATGTCGCCTGTCCACCACGATGTTCTTCCGCTCCCAGTCTCATCACCGTCCGCATTAACTGGCGATC
>JBBPRU010000058.1:0-20354 GCA_038093245.1 Boletus holoroseus
TATGCGAGCGAACGCCAGAAAAGGAATGTGGCAGTGCTACTTAACGGACAACGGTTTTGTGCCAGGTGCGAAAAAGGAAACGCACGTGGCATTGGCGACATAGGCGAGCCAATGCGAGCCACTCGAGCCACTCGTCTACACTCGAGCATACCCCGCCCACTCGAGCCACTCGAGCCATCCGACCCACGCGACCCACCCGAAAAACGCGGCGGGTATGTACACTCCCACACGCCTTCCTCCGCTAACTTATTGATTATTATTGATATAATATATATAATATATGATATATTGATCTTGACAATGGTCGAGAGTGTGACAGACGCTCTCGACCATCGACATTAGTCTTTGTAGTGTCGGATGCTGGCAGAGTCAATCGGGCGATCGAGCAATGTTACACGCATTTACCAGCTTCCGAGTCAAACGAACGGTATAACACTACTTATGAAAACAGTTGTAATGTCTTTGGTATTGAACGACAGCTGTCGTGGTGGGGTCACCCGTAATCAGTTTTTCTATAACAAGAACGACCCGACAAGCGATACAAAGACCGTAATAGCCATCGCTCCCACCGAGGACGAGGATAGTCTCAAGCCTGCAGCACCACTCGAGCTGCTAGTCGCGGTAGCGACAAGTGGGGGGCACTGAGGGGCAACAAGTACTTGACCGTAGTTGGCTGCAACCCACAGCAGGACACCGTTCGTCCAGCCGAAACCCGCTTGGACGGTATATTCGCCACCGGACCCCGAAGAGTCAACATTGAGATTGGAGAACTTTTCGTACATCTTAAATCGGACGAGAAGTTAGAACCCAGCGGATACATACATAGCGACGCAGAACAGACGACGTACATTGCCAGTGTTGCCGATACTGTCAGTAAGGTTGAGTTGTGAAGCAGGGAGCTGGGGAAGCATGCCCGGGATAGACCCTCCAGTAGCGTGCCTACAAACGATATGACAAGTCGAACAAGCGAAGAATAGGGAGTATGCTCACCAACTACACAAAACGCTGGTAAAATACCTATTTGCCATCTCTCGCTTGAGGGTGGCTGCCCAGCCTTCGCCAGCTGTGGCGTTTCCACCATTCACGACGGTTCCATTCAACAAGTTGACATCAGCACCGGGTCCTGTCGCTGTGATGTTTACACCGGTTTGACCGTCGTGGAATGGTTGCCCAGGGAGCTGGGCCTCTGTGAAATTGAGTTGACCAGCGGGAATGAGGTCGTATGTCGATTGTCCCGGGCCAGGTGTGGGGAGAGCGTTTGTTGTAAGGTTGGAGGGCAACGCCTCAAGAGCGGAGATGATAATGTACTGGTGAGGAGGCCAGGCATTCGGTGCATCCCTGAGGAAACACATCGAAAACGACCTCAAAATCAAGAACGACGGTCACCCACCATTGCAACCCCGTCCAGTCCAGGAAGGTTACGGGGAAAGTACCATTGTACTTATTCATGACCATGTTCACGGCGGCGAAGTAGCCGAACGCGTTCGCCTGAGAAGTAAGGATCTCGTCGGGGATGATGCCATTCCACACTGGGTAGAATGTCGCAGCCGTGAATATGGAGTTGCGTGAATTTGAAGTAAGGTTGAAGTCATAGAACGCAAGCTTCGAAGAATCCCACATGAGATCCAAGATCCCAGCACGGATCCCAGCGGCGATTTGGAGGTGGTTGGTAGCAGCTGTCGCATTCGAGTTTTCGTACAGGCCGGCTAGAAGTACATGGGCCTTGTCTGGGACAAGTCAACTGTTTGTCACGAAGACGGCCAACCACGTTACTCACAAAGTATACTGTTCAGACAAATTGGAATATTGTTCCTGACGTTCAGTGTGCGAAGACCGGGATTGCCAAGTTGCGGGACGAGCTGGAACCGGGAGCTGTAATCCCAGCCTGTCTCAGCTCCAGAGGCGAGCTCGCTGTATAGTTCAGCAGCTTGGGCGTCGGTGAGAGGCGTCGATAGTGTGGGGTCATGAACGGTCAGGTAATCCTCAATGTACGACTCCGGGCGTGGTGCGTTGTTATTAACTGCATAGTGAGCCATCGAATAGGTTTGGCCGGTGTATGGGCTCGTCACTTGAATTGTCCGGTTGTTGGACCACCACGCAAGTTCCGCCTGAGGTATCTTAGTTAGCAGAACGAGAGCAGCAGAAAAGAATGCGTGCCTCAGCGCTAGGAAGCCCACGCTGGAGGATTGAAGTATCGCCCGTAACGGTAACGTAGTCTGAAAGCATCTTGGAGCACATTAGATTCGATCCAGATTAATCGAACGTTCGGAACTTACGTGGACGAACAGCGGGGGCTGGGAACGGTCCAAGTCTAACATATGTAAGCATACGCAATCGGTGTGGTAAGGAAAGGAAGTACTTACAATAAGTACGACCTCCATTGGGTATGAATCCGAAATCTTGTATCTCGTCCATAAAGTTCTGCAATGTTCCGTTGACGGTATCATTGAGTTGGGATTTTAACAGGCCCTGGATGATCCAGTAACTGTCCCAATAATCTATGAACAACACGTCAGTGCCCGATCAAATAACCATCGAAAATACCACACATTGTTCTCGGAAGCGTCCACCAGGTATGACGAAGCTGTGATTCAGCGGGATGAAGGTGCTCTGGCACGCTCCGCCGGGGTATACGCTACAAAGAGTAGATTGGTTAACCGTCCTAGCGAGTTGAGTCCAATATCCATTAACGGTTTGTGCAAACGCTTGGAGCAAAGGGTCGGTGACATTGGTCAGGAAAGGCGGACTAGCGCTGAACCCGGGTAACAAAGCACCCTGGAGTTCGAGACCCTCCCCAAGGAAGTCATTGTCCATAAAATTGACGATATCGCCTTCGGTCACGGTCGAGAGATTGAACGCGGCAAAGTCCGCGAGGACTTGCTGAGACGACTTGCTCGTAGGCTTGTCGACGATCGTCTTTGCATCGGTATACACCTGTGCGAGATTCACGGTTTGCAGTAACTGTGTCGTTACGAATGGGAATCAGTTAGGATTCCCGACAGGAAACCATGACGGACTTACGGCGCCCGGACAAAAGATTTGGCCGATGCACCATGGCTGGGCAGCGGGCAACGCGGCTTGCGAAGGCACCAAGGCACTGAGAGGGACCGTAGGGCTAGCGACCGAGGTGGAGATGGTCACAGTGGGTACTCCTGTCGTCGCTGGAGTGGTCGCTGCCTGGGGTACAGCATGGGCATAATGGGCCAACCCGACGAGAGTGACCAGCTTCAGGGATAGAATTCGAAACATCTAGGCTGGAATGCTTCGAAGCGCCGATAGTCGGGACTTGCGGGGTTCGTCCGTGCAGAAACCAACGTCGTCGCAAAGCTCTCGTCGAGCAAGCAAGACGAGGAATTCTCATGGCCCCACGTTTTATGATCTGGCGCTCCTACCTGGTCCGAGGGGTTTCACCGGTTTACCGAGGTCTGGTGACTCCCCACCTAACCCGCAGCACAACCGTCGTTGCTATGATAGACCGACTTCCAATTTTAGTTTACTATATTTATATTTCAATTTGGTGGCTCAGCTGCGTTCCCAGACAGGCGCAGAGTCTACTAATATGCCTCATCGGCGCTCACTATAATTTTCATACATCCGACGCTCAGGACGTCGCCGAGGGGTGGAGGAGCGGTATATCCGACTGTCAATACAAGCCCGGATCAGTATTCGAACTCGTCAGATTTCCGGTAGCCGGTGGTAGCCGATGGTAGGAGTTCCGCAGATGGCAGGTAGGTGTACATCCCAGAACGTACTACGGGTTCCCAGCGTCTGACGCGGTGTGCGGCAGGCTCTCGTGCACTGTGAGAGTCTGGTGCTTGCGTGGGTGAGAGTGCTGGAAGCCGAGCATAGCCGTCAGTGGGACCGACACCCAAGTCCCAACGGGACCGCAATGCCACATCAAGCAAAACAGACTCATTCGAGCGATGACACGAGTACCAACCCAGCTCATATGAGATTGGTTGTATTGGTTTGCGTTGTGGACAAGAAACGCGTACCAGCTCACCTAGCTGACGACCGGATCATAGTGGGGTCTGTCGTCTGTCCCACGTTCATTGTTTTGGGAGCGCGTAGACAACTTTCAGATACCTCTCGTTGAATTGCTGAACCCAACGAACATCGTCCCGGCACGATGCTCAGATCAACGTGCCAAGGTCAATAAGCTCGAAGTACGTGAAAGGTATGATGACTCAACATTGCAACATCGTTCCCGTATATGTTCACGTGAATGCGCAACAGACTCCGGCTTGCGAGAAAATATCATTTGTATAGGAGATGTAAGGGTGTACTTACGAATGGTATGCCCTATGCTCACGTCTTCACTTTGGACTGGAAGTGCACCAAGAAAAACACCCAAACAGCTACCCCCACTCCGAACTCATACATCTCAGCCATGCATCAGTTAATGCTACAACGCACCTGCCCCCTTTGTCGCGAGCAAAGCAAAGGTATCGATGCGTGGAATCCAATACGTTCAATTTGTCCAATCCTTCCTAGTACTCCTAATCGACCATCATGCGCTCCGTGAGGAGGCCCTCGCCATACGCCATGCTTTCGAAGATGACTTGTCTCCAGACGCTGGTAGCGAGTTCTTGAGCTTCCTCTTCCAAGACCTATGACAAGGACCCGATCAGTGGAACAATTGTCTAACAGATATCAAATTCATACCGGTTCTAAACCATCTACGAGTTTCTGGGGACTTTTATGGTCCTTGAGATGTTCTAGGACGAACATGATGAGGTCGTCGTCCTCTAATTCGCCGAGATATTTAACCATGAGGCGTTTGACTAATGGCTCGAACTTTCGGTCAACCATGCTCTAGCGAAATGTGTTAGCACACCCACAAACAAGAATATATGGACGTACATCGTTGAGACCATCCCACCTGACCTTTGCTTTGAACAAGGTCTCCTTGTCGTGGGGGACAGACTCCTTGATCGTCTGGAGCCGCTCCTTCGCCTTCTCGCCCTCTGCAGCACTGAAATCGAGTTTGACTAATGGCACCTTCCGCTTCTTGATATCCTCCTCCTCCTCCTCCTCTTGGCCGAATACGGCGGCCTTGACATCCTTTGGTGCGACCTCAGCTTTCATCGGCGCAGGTGCAATGGACATGTTGAGTTTGACTGGTGCGCCATCATCAAGAAGCATTCCGGCTTTACGCTGCTCTTCGGCAAGGGCTTGCATGTCCTCCATCTGACGAGCGAGGAATTTCTCTGATTCAATACGGAGGTTCTCAGCTTCACGCTCTTCGTACGCGCGCGATTCGGCATCGGCTGCTTCTTCGGCTGTGACTCGGCGTGCACGAGATTGTCGCCAGCGTGCTCTAGCAGTATCATTGCATTAAAGAATACAACGACGAAGAAGACCAGGTCAACACACCTGTCTACGTAGAACAGTTCATCACTCTCGTCATCGTCCCAGACGTCGAGTCGAGCTTGCATCTCCACGCGATCCCGTTCCTCGGCTTCCTTGATAGCATTTTGACGCGCAATTGACCGTTCCAGGGCGGCTATACGAGCTCGTTCTCGAGGTTCATAGCGGCGTTCTCTCTGCGAGATTCGTGAAGACATGTCAGCATCATTGCACACAATCTGCAACATCTTATCACCGATCGAAAGAAATACTCACGTCCCTGAACGAAACTTCCTCGTCTCGCCTTCTAGCATCCTTCCGGTCCCTCTCCATTTCCTCGTCAGTCTTTGGGCCCTTACTCCGCTCATCCATCGCTCCCGTCGCAGCGCCCGTATCCTCCGCCTTCACAAAGCCAACAGGCTTGCTGTAACTTTGTGGCCCTTTCCCCTGTGCCTGTTGACCCTTTCCAGGTGTCGATTGAGATGGCTGCTGTGACTGTGGCTTACCCCAGTCCCTCAACTTTGGTCCACTCGGCGCCACAGTCATGAGATTCGGTATACTGTCGCGAACTTCTCGCACTTTCTCTCGTTCACGCTTCGCGGCACGTTCGCGAAAATGTGCAATCTCGGAGATGACGAGACCACGTTGGGTTTCTGGAAGATCAGCTTCCTGAAGATCATGGAGGTGAGGAGGTATCACGTATTTCTCTTTGTCGAGAAGGCCGTTGTTAGCTGCGTCTTGGGAAGCACGATTGATCTCTTCGACAAGTTCGTTAACCTTGGCTTTGGCTTGCTGCGCCATGGCCTCATCCGTCTGTTTCCATGCAAGTGGTAAGGATACGGAAAGGATACGGCAGTGAAAGACCGAGGCTCACGTCTGTCTTCATCTTTTGCGCAGAGTAGGCATCCAGAAAAAGTTTTGTCTTTTCGTCGGCTTTGATCTGGGGAAATGTATGCGACGTAGGCTTGAAACAATCAACTGAGTAGTGATTGGACGCACCAGAAGCTTTTTGTTCGCGCACCCATCTTCGAGCGCTGGTAGTTCGACGCCCTGGAGGAGCGTCAAACACCTGATTGCAGAGTCTGGATCCTCAAATTCTGCAAAACCGAACCCTTGCGGTTTGTTTGCAGGCGTAATGAGCCGCTTGAACGACTTGACGGGACCACATGCCTGAACATCCAACGATTCAGCATGTGCCATGAGCCGCCATCACGAGCTTGAAGCAATATGGTACTCACGGCAAGCATCTTGTTAAGAAAACCATCGGTGATCCCGCCAGATATCGAGCCCACAAACAGAGTTGTCTGTTTTTGTGGGGGCATAAAGGGCTGATGCATCATTTGTTGCTGCTGTGCGAGAGCCGATATTGAGGGACCTTGGCCATACGATGGCAAAGGTGGACGCAGACCAAGTCCTAACCGATTCGGCGCAGGCTGCATGCTTGGCTTGTATTACGTCGAGATGGGTTTTTTCTTGTGCTTAGTGTGCGACTGGCGCCGATTCTGGACCTCGATAAACGTGGAATAGAAGACTGACAAAATGAAGCTTACAATTGGAGATACGGTTCAGCGTTGGCTTGAAAGAGGACAGAAAAGAGCAGAAATCACAGCGACGTAGATAGTGGTTAAAAGCCAAGTTAGCAAGTTCGGTGGTCTTCCCACGGCCCAGTGCTGCACGGCCAATTGACTTGTGCTGGCAGACAACCACTGATACTATGGTCCTCTTCTTCACGTCGTCCGGTACGTGGAAACCGTTGCACATTGGAAGGTCTCCTGATTCTATATTAGCGGTGGACCCACCAGCGACCATCTACATGGGAAAGGACAAGGTCGAAAGTATGTGTCGTGTGTTCCTGTACACAAGGCCGACATTCACTCGCACAGATCAGACGAAGACCTGATCAAATATGCATGGCCTCAGGATGTGTGGTTCCACGTCGACAAGCTCTCTTCTGCTCACGTATACATCCGCATGTCTGAGGGCATGACTTGGGAGACGATACCACAGGCCCTTTTGACCGACTGCGCTCAATTGGTAAAAGCAAACTCAATTGAGGGCAAGTAAGCGCTCGGATTGTGAATTTCTCATTCCTCATCCCGCGATCGTGCAGGAAACAAGAAGGATGATCTGACAATCATATATACACCTGCCGACAACCTCAAGGTACGGATGATCTGCGGAGTGATCAACGGTCCATGGTGACATAGCTCGTACGCAAGAAACAAGGTGACATGGCCGTCGGTCAAGTTTCATTCCATAGCGACAAACGGGTACGCCTGCCGGCGAGTTCAATGCACGCGCGCTTAAACTAACAAATTTGATCTAGGTGAAGAGAAGTGTGTTTACCCTGAGTCTCCTCTCATCCGAGCCACTGAGCATCTGCGCCAGTCCACGTTGCAAAGCGGGAAAACCCCATTGTCAACCGCCTCAACAAAACTAAAATCGAAAGAGTGGTTGACCACGAGCAGGAGAAGATTGACCGCATCAAGAAGGAGAATGCAGAGAAGCGTGCGGCAGCTGCTCAAAGGGTGAGCACCTCTTTCTCCGCGTGTCTTCCAAGACCCACCGTTTTATTTTTTAGAAAAAAGAAGAGGCTGAGCTCCAGAAACAGAGAGCAGAAGAAAAAGCTGCACAGTCGTATGATCTGCTATTCAATGTCGAGGAAGATCCAGATGCTCCAAAGTTGACCGGCAAGGCGATCGAGGAGGATTTCATGTAGTCCACCCTTGAATTATCATCTTGTACCTATCGTGCTTGTCGATCTGTTCTTGTCAATGTAATCGCCCCAGGCTGTGGCCATTAGTATCACTGGCCCCCTTATATAACCAGACCCTGATCCGACCAAGCTGGGTTGTGCGCGTGATCGATTGATCCCGGATCGCTTGGTTTTCCGAACGCCAACATGAGTATCCGCTTCGCTGTTCCCCCGCACACCCAAGACGACACGGACGATCGTGCGACGTCTTCAAGCTCAGATTCTGAAGACTATGCAGAGGAAGATAACAACTTCGAAGACTGGATTTCCGATCAAGGACAACTTCAAACTTGTCGATCGCTCTTCGAGGACAAGACGTTTACCACAACAGCAGAAACTTTGACGTACGATAAACTCACGCACGGGTTTGACCTGGACGCCGTGAGCAAACAATGGAGTGCGTTTATTTTTTGGCGTACTCGTTGTGTATATTGAAGCCGACTTGCAACAACAGAGTTGGACCCTCATCGTCGGATACGACTAATCAATTTCATCCGAAAACAGGTAAGATCGGCTATGCTCCTGTTTGAGCTGAAGACGACCGTATCGTTCTTGCGTAGAAGTTGACCCCTGCGGAAGTTGGCAATCTAACAGGGGCTGAACCGTTCTTCACTTCGGATGACTACCTTATCCCAGTCATCGAAGATGACCCTCTACTCCGTAAGTCATCTTATTCTCCACTGTCAGTATTGCTGCATGATTCACCCATCTAGAACTTGACTTTGACGACGACTGGTCCGAGGACGACGACGAGGTTTCTGCCGAACACGGTTCAAACACGCCTTCGGACCTTCCCGGTGCCCTCAGACGCATTCAAATTCTTGAAAAGAAGCTATCTCAGGCACAAAATGACTTGTCAGACTACCGAAAACTCGTCGCTCAAAATCTGAGCACCTCCGGCATCGCTGAGATCATAAGTGATCCTGGTCCATCGACCACCGAGGCTCCCCGGGATGACGACACGCACTACTTCCTGAGCTATGGATACAACGGTATGCAGCATTTCGTTGTAGAGCGTTGTTGGAATATAACGACTGATACTCACTTCGACGTCCCAGATATTCACGCTGTGATGATACAGGATAAAGTCCGGACATCTTCATATGCCTCATTTATCCTCACAAACCCCATTTTGTTCCGTGACGCCATTGTTCTCGATGTCGGGTGTGGGACTGGTATCCTTTCCCTATTCGCAGCGAAATCCGGCGCGAAACATGTTTATGCCGTCGAGGCGAGTGACGTCGCTGAAAAGGCAAAAAGGATTGTCCAAGCAAATGGATTGGAGAACGTTATCACGTAGGTTCTTTGTTTTGAACTACCGTCATTGCGTCGTCCTCATCCTCGCTGGTGACTCCAGCGTGATACGTGGGAAGGTGGAAGAAATCAATCTACCCGATGACATTGATCACGTGGACATCATCATATCTGAATGGATGGGCTACGCTCTGCTCTATGAGTCGATGCTTGATTCTGTTCTGCATGCGCGTGACAGATTCCTCCGTCCGAATGGGGGTGTCATGGCGCCAAGTCAATGCAGGATTATGCTGGCGCTGTGCGAGGGCAGCGAAATAATGAAAGACAGGGTGGATTTCTGGAACGATGTTTACGGTGCGTTCTTGACTATTCATCGTCGTGCGATTCAACAGACTGCAACCACGATCAGGTTTCGACCTTTCTGAAATGGGCCATGAGATCTATAAGGATGCCGTCATTGACGTCGTCGGCCCGGAATCAGTAGTCAGCGAGCCACATCTGCTCAAAGTAAGATTCTATTTCCTTCCCCCTTTTCTCGCATACACGAAGCCATTCATCAGGATCTCCATCTCCAATCCATCACTGCCCGTCAACTCGAGTTTACATCCCCGTTTTCACTCACCTCGATCTCACTCATGCGCACCAAAATCCACGCGCTCGTGCTCTACTTTGATACGTTCTTCACTACCACCAGCGAACATCTCTCATCGGATGTCCCCGTACGGCTCATCAGAGACGGCGATGTCACCCTCGCGGAGGTATGGCCGATCGCGGGGAAACCACCACCCAAGCGGAGAGCCAGCGTGGGCCCAGGCTTGAAGGAACGCGAAGAAAAGCGAGTCATCAGTTTCAGCACAGGACCGACGAGTCAACCGACGCATTGGATGCAAACTGTCTTCTTACTCAAGGACCCGATCTCCGCTGAGGAGGGTGGGTGTTTGTTTCACTTTACTTCTTTTTTTTTTCGCTGACACGCCCTTCTCTCTCGTTTAGGTACGGTAGTCTCTGGCACGTTTTATTGCACGAAGAGCGAGGAAAATTCGAGGGAGCTCGATGTCGAGATTCATTATTCAGTCAGGAAGGGCGCAGATGCGCCAGCAAGCGAGATGGTCGTCCAGATGTACAAGGTTCGGTAGGGACATGCTCCTGTGTATCGCGTGCAAGCATCGACCAAACATATACTGTGACATGCTGGAATTTCAAGTCATGACGCACAGCATTGAAACTGAATGGGCCCGGGGGAACAGGGAGAAAGCAAACGAATTTACGAGATACTTTCTCTGCCAGCGCGGTGATACCAAACCGTTCAGCGCGGCTGTGCGAGAATTGTTAGTATTGCAACTAGTTAGTGACACGTAGAAGTACATATGAGGACAGATACGTGCGCGAACGCGTCCATGAATAAAAAAGATCAACCCCGAGTCCCTCCAAATAATGCATAACGACGAAACGAGTGTGGTGATGAATGGATAGCAACTAGTATGTGGAGAGCGGAAATCCAGATATTTCAAAGCGTCCGGTCAGCATCAGACTCGCGTAGGGATACGAGCGTGTGTGATAACCGCAAGGAAGAGGCCCCGGCCCTTCGTAACGGCGTACTCGATTTCACGCTGTCGCAACTCATCCGATCGTGTTGCGACGCTGCATGGATAACGCTCCGCCGCGTTGCTGTCCCTACCCCAGCCATCCCTAAAGCATGCATCTCAAGCTCTGGTGGGTCGCTCGTCTGAGAGTCACTCCTGTCGTGCGTCATCAGCAACGCAGATGTGAGTTCGGGTGATGCGTGCGGAGAACCGAGATCGAAATCAGAGAGGTCGGGCGGTGGGAAATAGGACGAACGAAGCGAGGCCGCCTCACTGCCCGCTTCGGTGCCGACGATGGTGTCGCGTAAGGTGCCGGCATAAGGGTCCCAAGGATCACATATTTCCTGCGCAGTGGAAGCGTCGCCCAACTTGGATTTCCGGACAGAGAATTCGGAACCGTAATCGTTTTCGATGCTTGACTGCGATTTGTTTCGTGTGCTTTGGTACGCTCCCTGCTCCAATATCTGATCCGATCCTTGTCTCCCTCGCGCAACAGAATATGGATCCCGCCATCGTCTCCGGGCGAAGAAGTATCGCAATGCGAAAAGCGCCAAGCATAGCGCGAAGAAACCACCCAGTCCGATAAGAATTTTGACACCGATCGAAAGCTGTGATTCGCCACCCTGAGAACTTAGGCTCTGCTGAGAAGATCCGCCGTTCAAGGGCTGTTTTAACACGCGAACTTGGTTAAACTCCTCCATGGCCTGAGTGGCATTCGTTAGACCGAGTAAGCCGAGCGCTGGATGTGTTCCAAACTGAGCGGTGTTGTTGAAATTTCCAGTGGAATCGGGTTGTTCGTATGCCATGACGGTATAGACATTCCGCATGAAGGGAACTCCGAGGATCATATCACCTATGTCGGAGGTCGCTGTGAGTTGCGATGGTTCAGTCTGTATGAGACCTGTGCAATACTGCGAGCCTGATTGTCCGGCAGGCTCTGTAGTTAGGTCGAGAGGATGCAGCGATAGTTCGTTTTGACCATCCAAGGTGATGGTCATGTTGAGTGGGGTTGCACATGGGACGTAGTCTGCGAGTAGTGGGGTAAACAACTTGACAACTCGTGAAACAAAACTACCACACAATTTCCGTCTGAGGCAGGGCTGATACCCAATGCTCCGTAAATCCCATTGGCCAGCGCAGGTGTTGCAATTATCAAGGGTGAACCTGAATCCAGGAGTGCGGTTGGTTCGGATGTGCCGGATAGTGACTGCAGTGCGACGGGATAGACTTGACCATCGACATAAACTGTAATCGCACGAACGGTAGTCTTCCAGAAAAGGGGACCGACGTTCGGATCACTGACAAGAGATGAATAACGAATGTGTGAAGGATCAGGGACAATTTCGGGAGGGTGGCGGCCGATGCCGAGAAGAGAAGGTGTTTGGCTGGACCCTGGGCGAGCAAGAGTGAGCGAGAAGAAAGGTTGAGAAGGCGCATCAGCAGCTGGCGTGAGGGAGAAGAGATTGGAGGAAATGGCTGCTCCATCCGGAGTGTCATCCGTGCTCCCGGGAATGGCTTGCTGAATTAAAGAATTCAAGGGGAGGGCGAGACCGAGAACGCCATCAAAGTCATACGATAACGGTTCGTCATAGACACTCGTTGCTGCAGCTGTTTGACTCGTGAGTGGAATAGTTGGAGGAACCACAGCGAGCTGGCTGACCTAGTGCTTGATCTGGAATAATGTAGTCTCCAATCCGTACTTGGTCCCATACAACAGGGCCCTCGATAGTACCGGCAAGGTATTGCATTGTAAAGGTGGCGCCTGTTGATTGTGAGGAACCTGGATCATACAGACGCCCACCCGCTGCCGAGCATGAGGCTGATGAGCAAAATTTGGATGCGATCCACTAGGAAACTAGGTTTAGGAAGGTTGAGAGTAGAGAGGAAGATATATCTCACAAGATCAGAAGAGCCTGTATCGACCTGCAAGGAGAGGTTCTGTTGAGAAGATCCCACCTGCACTGGAACAGTGTATGTTCTGCGAATCAATGGATAGAGTAAGCGTCTGCATTTTCTCCAAAAGGGGAGAGAAGCGAGGATGGGACGTAGAACCATTGATCGGTCTGGACTATGATCTGATGATTTGGGGGAAATAGCGAATAGAGCATATCACAAAAGATTAAACTTGGACATACACGGCATAGTAATTCGTTGAAACCATGTCCATGCCCAACAAGATCCCAGAACCTCCATCATTTCCTTCGGCTGCTAATGCTCGTTCCTTGTTTTTCTCCCTGGAGTTAGAGCGGGTTTCAAGAAGGATTGTCATTAGAACCCCGGGTTTTTGAAACAGGAAGGGGTAAATGGGGGAGGACCCTTGGCAGGAATCGGAGGAGTTGCAAGGGAGTTCAAGACCGGATCCAAGGAACCCGATACAGGTTAAGTATGCGAACGGGGTAGTAGCACCGTGTGCGAGATTCAGGCAACGTTGTCAACTCCGGGCGGCAGGGGGCTCATTGACAAGGGCAATAGGTGAACAGGTCAAGAAAAAGGTAAGGAACGACGGGGTAGTTTGCGAATGAGTGTACGAGAGAGAAGAAAAACAAACAAGAAAAAGCCAAGCGACAGAAAGGAGACTCTGCAGCAATCAACCTTGTCATTTACGTGTTGGCACTTTATGTGCGAATGTTGACGTTATTTGACTACCCAAACGCTGTGCTCGAATGATATCGATCAGCTGAGTCCTTCGAGCTCGCCGGGAAGAGTCGCACGGTGCGTCCCGTCCATCGATTCGAGTCTGGACTGCAACATCTTTACCAGTAGTTTTCTCGAGCTGGAGCTATGTCCGTGATAGCCACTTTGATCCGAGCGGCTTGCAGCTTCAGAGCTGTACAAACGTAGCGGTACCAAGCTTGTGGGAGTCGTTCTTGGGAGCAGCTCAGGGGCAAAATTACCTACATTTACAGTTTTGTCAGCCTCAGGTATTGACCAAGAACACGGTTCGTGACGGATGAACCGACTCTCCTCTATGACCTCCAAGGGACAGTTCAGAACCCGTTATTCAAGTAATGGTAGGGGCAATACAGCCAAGCCTCCACTCACTCACTGCAAGTATCACCTCTCTCTGCTGATTCTCCCGCTGATAAGAACCTCCTTGAAAGTCTTATCGCTTCCCATTGTCAGTTTCAGGTTCTTGTTGTCATCATCACTGAAGCAACTGCTAACCACCTTCAGGGTCATCATGTATCACTTCAAAAATCCGTGTCTTCCTTTACGAGTGGACTGCTGGAAACGACGCCAATCGTGCCCGGTCTCGATCGGACGATCGTGATTCCTCCGCGTCGGCTACATCTGACGCTGGGAGTGATGTCGCTCGAAGACTCCGAGGACTCTAGCAACGTTTCTGGAAGTCGAGCAATCAATTCAAGGAAGACCCTCTCGGAGGCGCTTTCACTCCTGTCCTCACTCAGGCCAAAAGTCTCGGAGCTCCTATGTGGCGCTCGTCTTAAAGTCCCTCTTCAGATGATGGACATCATGCCGCCAGATGGCGGGGATCCAGACAAGGCACATGTCCTGTGGTTTGGACCCTCGCTTGAGGATGAAGATGCACAACGGCTACGGGAAGTCGGCGGTGAATGATACCGTTGCAGGAGTTTATTTTGTTTCGCTGACGTGACTTGCTAGAGATGGTGAACAAGACGTTTAGAGAAGCAGGTTTCATTACAGACCGTCGTCCCTTCAAGGTTTGTTTCGTGTTCTATTTCTTTCTTTCCCTGGATGAGCGCGCCCTCCACCAGCTACACTGCACGATCCTCAATACAACCTATCGCCGACCCAGGGCAAGGGGACTGCGGCAGCCATTCTCGTACAGGTCTCTGCTCGGGTCGCCTGCTGCACAGGCCTTCTTCTCGGATCCGCGAGCAGAGCCCGACTTGCGCCGGCCTGTGAAAGTGGATTTCGGAACATGGTATGTAGACGAAATCCAGATATGCAAAATGGGTAGCTACGGGCGCGAGGGTGAGTATGAGAGCTGTGGAGGGTTGCTGCTCGATCGGCCACCGCCCATGTGAGAAGCACTAAGACTTAGAAGGTACTATTCGCATGTCATTAGCCAAGAGAATCTCAGAATCTCAAGAAGAGCTATGACTCGGAGGACGTAGGCTGTACGGCATCGGCGGCACAGGTGTGGCACAGCCAGCCCGATGTGTGACGGATTGAAAGAGCGATTAAAAGACCGTCCAGTATCGTCGTGCGACTTCTTGTCTCGCTCAACACCATCACCTCCAACAGCGCCCGCTCTACGAACAACGTCCTACTTTCTACGTTCATATAATGTCTGAAATCAGGAGGAAACTTGTCATCGTCGGTGATGGTGCTTGTGGAAAGGTCTATCTCTTGTTCCATCCGTCGCCAACATTCATTCTGATATCCGCACTAGACTTGTTTGTTGATAGTTTTCTCCAAAGGGACGTTCCCTGAGGTATTTCCTTGTTCCTCCCTTCCCTTCATTGCATTCTGACCTTTTTTTATCTATTTTTTAGGTCTACGTTCCTACCGTCTTCGAGAACTACGTGGCGGATGTTGAAGTTGACGGCAAGCACGTTGAGTTGGCGCTATGGGATACTGCCGGTCAAGAAGACTATGACCGGCTCCGACCTCTCAGCTACCCTGACTCTCATGTCATCCTGATCTGTTTTGCCGTCGACTCTCCAGACTCGCTGGACAACGTACAGGAGAAGGTCCGTTGCCTCTCCTAACCCCTTTTCATCCCTTCTTAAAGTAACTTTTGTTGCAGTGGATCTCCGAGGTCATGCACTTCTGCGCCGGTTTGCCTATCATTCTAGTTGGTTGCAAGAAGGACCTTCGACGTGATCCTCGGGTAATCGAGGAGCTCAGGAAGACAAGCCAGCGTCCTGTCACCCCCGAGGAGGTGAGTTTGCATAGTTGAAATTTTATCTCATTTGTTTATCTGGTGAAATGCCGCAGGGTATGGCTGTGGCCAACAAGATTGGAGCGAAGCATTACCTGGAGTGCTCAGCACGAACGGGAGAGGGTGTCCGCGAGGTCTTCCAGTATGCTACTCGGGCTGCGCTTCTCAGTCGGCCCAAGAACAACAAGAAACACCACTGCGTGGTCTTGTAGATTACTTACTAGGACGACCCTTCATTTTATTTTAAACGCCGATGTCGTTTCGCCTCCCTCTCGCCACCTGTCTCCTCCATTCTCCTTGTCCAGAGTTCATACCCTTCACGACTAGTGTTCTACAATCTTCATGATCTGACCTCTTTTATTTCATGATTGTGAATTTCGTCTTTCGCTCGCTACCGTCCCGCCGTATTAATATGTGAGGCTCAGTTGATCATTGTGTGGTACTGTTTGAGCTGTTTGCCGGTTGCCATCGTGTAGGGGTGCGGAAGCATTCCGCAGCAACCAATTCATTCGGATATATAGTACACGTTTTGTATCATATCAGTCAGGGAATGCAAATCGGTCGAAAGACCATCAAATCAGACAGTCAGACACAACGCGGAGGACTAGAAACTCGAGATTGAACCCCATTGGCCTCCAAGTGGACCAACGACGAGGCCGCTGCGATCAAAACTCGTGCGTGTCTGACTTCCAAGCCTGCGTTCGCCAAAATCGATTATCACCATGCAACATAACATGGTCACCGTCACCATGTTTCGACATTGTAGGATGAATGTTTCCCGACGAAACTGACAGGCGAGCTGTTCCCTTGCAATGTCGCTGAGAATCACATCCTTAGATACATATGTCAGTCAAGTTAGCTCCTGCGACATCGACGAATCCGCGTGCGCGTGCGTCTGCCTGCCGTGATGGCAACCACGAAGCGGCAAGGGGCCATCCTCGAAGGAGTTTCTTTGCACGGCTTTAGAATGCTCGTTGCCTACCATTTAGGTGGACATCAACCGGTTCACCGGCCACAAGGACCTAGGAAGAAGCCGGGAATGACAGCTAAATTATTGGCTCGGTGTGCCTCATAACGGCGCTGTTATCCACACAACCAAGTCCCTGCTAAAGAGTTTCGGGGGTGCGGCCGCCGTACCCACGTGCAGTGCACTCGTCATCAAGCTCCTCGCGCTCCAGCCGGAGATCCAGGCCCATGGGATCAGCTAGGCACCGCTTTTATTATGGGATGGGGATGTGCGCGCTCCAGTCCTGTGCACCGTTGTACGCACATGTCTCCTCCTTCATTCTGAAATGGGGGTATCAGTTATTGTCCCGGTACGCACGCGCCTCGTGCGTGACCCGATTTTCAATTTGTGGTTCTTCGGAACTTGGGAAGGGACCTATCCAGGTATGCGTTCCGTGCTTTTGATAACGATCAGTGCCTGACGTACTGTGGGGTAACAGTGCGTGCGATGCGCATGATGGAATATTAAAGATATCGATAGCGCAAGAAAAGGTCATGAGGCCAAGCCAGGGCTTAGCCTCGCGTTGGTGCCTTGATCGTCCTGGGTTGCTGAGCTCAGGGGCTTTGCGGTGCTTCGTGTGCTAACCTGTAAACTTTGGAATTGGCATCGGGCTGAGATGCGCGGACAGTGAATCCTCCCTGAATCAATATAATGAGGTGATTTGCCCCCCTGCATCAGGGGTCATCGACGCTCTGAACCTCGGGAAAGTAAGCTTTCCAGGGGTTGCAAGACTCGGAAATGAAGAACTAAATTCGGCCGTATGGGGCAAACTGCATCGAACATGTAAAGTATCGCATTGCGGTCGTGGCGATTCATACTAGTCAAATGAGGCGTCTCTTGCACTTTGTTGGGGGTTGGAACCGGGAGTGTAAATGGTCCTCGTTGATAGGGCGTATCAGCGTCCAAATGCATCGCTGGTCTGTACGCCACTGGGAATCCTCCAAGGGGGGGGACCAAAACGGCATTCGATTAGCTGACGGGGCCTTGTCCGCGATTTCCGGACGAGAAATCGCTTGCCAAGTTGAACCTGTCTTCCCCCTTGATCTGCATATACACGAAAACAGGCGTTTTCCCATCTTCATTCGCCCTGGCGCCGACATTTATCATTCATTTCCGTGAGTTCGGAAGACGCTGAGATATGAGGGAGTGTGGCAGCGCTAATGTCGGGGGTGGACGAAAGGGTTTGTGTCGTGAACGATGTTGGTCCTGTGTACAATCTATATCTATATTTATAGGTTTCTACAAATGTATATCGAGATACCGGTACGAACCGTCATTGACACCGTGCTAGTCTGTTTCTCGTACAGAGGTGCACGTTTCCAAAAGACCGTGTGTCCTTTGAGAGATGCACTTCGAACCTGGGAATGTATTAGCACCGATGACGGACAGATCTAGGGGCAATCAGACGCAAATTCAAACGACGGTCAACGAGGCTTCAAGGACACCAAAAAAAATTGTTGAATTCGAGTGGTGGGAACTTGACGATGCGGCGGCGCGTAAGCAACAGCCTTGGTCACGGTATCCGGAGTTATCGATGGTGCATGCGTGTCCCAGCAGCCTGCGACCCAGATCAGTGTCATGGTTGCCGCGATGGCTGGCTTTAAATTTGTGATCTTGGTGCCGCGTGCGTATGTACGTGCTCGCTGTCGATATGGTTGGCTTGGTGCCCAGGGTTTGCGGGAGCGCTTGGACGTACCTGCATGCTCATAGGGTACGGAACCGTTGACGGGACCTCCTGCATTTCACCTCAAAAGGCGAAAAAAATGTTCGGGCAGTGCCCTTGGCAAGTGTGCGGTCGCAAGGACTCGCGGCTAGCCAATGCAATGACATAAACGGGGCTCGGAGTGGAGGCCATATGGGGGGCATAATTATTGTTTTCAGGGGAAATCTAGTCCAGGACTGGCTAGATAGCAGTCGCCCAAGGTCGAGTTCTAGAGCGTCGCGGCACAGCACGACACAGCCCAACGTCCAGGTCCAGCTTCCAAAATAGGCAACGGGGCACTCCATGATCGACTATTTGAGCGGGGAGCTGAATCCCCTCAATGTCTCTCCTAACATCACGCATATCTCTTGTCCCGAGTGGCATCGTTCCGCTGTCTCATTTAGCTTTGATCACCCAGATGAGCCTTGTGCCATAAAATCTGGTCATTCGGATATCGACGTTGACACCATTTAACACCACATACGCTTTCCTTGAAGATGATCCGTTTCGAGGGCATGGCCAAGGAGGTCATGGAGGCCATGTGCACTCCAATGCACCAAATCCTACCTACCCGTTATCCCAATTCAACGTCTCCGCCCAACCACGCCGTCAACCACATATTACCGAACATACCATCTGGATCCCTTTTTCTTGGATCCATGTCCGCAACAATGGACCGTGAGCTACTCAAAAACAATCATATCACGCACGTCGTCCAGGTCCTTGATGCGCCGTGGGTCCCGATATCAGAGAAAGATGGATTTCGGTGTTTCAGGATAGATATCCACGACAAACCTACCGCTGATCTAAAACCCCATCTCGAAGGGGCGTGCCAATACATCGCCAACGCGCTCGCTAGTGGCGGAAATGTTCTCGTTCATTGCCAGCAGGTGCGTCCCAGAGACAGCGATAACACGGGCACTGTACTGAGACGGCTACTCGGATAGGGTATCTCCCGATCACCTGCCATCGTCATTGCTTACCTCATCCATAATCTCGGAATGTCATACGATCAGGCCCATGCACTCGTCAAACGTCATAGACCCTGTATCAATCCCAACCCCGGATTCGTGGCAGCCCTCCGCGCATGGGAGAGCAAATGGCGCTCTGTAGCCCCGCATCCTCCCCCGCAATATCGACGTGCTAACACGACCTATATTTCATTAGCAAGTGGGAGCGGCGCCACTGAGGGCGACGCGATCATTTCACATCCACCATTTTCCAGGGGTATGAGCTATACATCCTAATTTAGGGTTAACCATCCGGACACCGACAGTGCCCACACGGCATCTCGGCATGGCGTCGCGGGTCCACTTCCATTCCAAGCCTTTGCCACGGACTCATGCGCACGTTGTGTATACCCTCAGCAGACAAATAAGCAAAACCCTTGTCCTTTCAATTCCCACTCATTTTCTCGTTTTATCTGTCTTCATGACTTTACTTTCTACGTCGCTTTCAGTCTGGGAATTTGGGGCAGCATACATTAAGCATACCTGTGAGCTTTCAACCGCTTCATGTCGATTGGTTAGTTTCGGACAGAGTCTTAGTAGATTGGCGAGTGTGTACGACCTATGCATTTACTTATATCTACAGACATGAAACTGGAAGTTCGTCAAAATGACTGGGAATGCTTGCCGTCATTGGTGTCATGCTCGACACAACAGTTTTTTTTTGGAAGAATGCATCACTACAAAGTGCAGAGTGCGCCACAGCGTTTAGCGTCTTCCCATACAATCAACGACACTGCGGATCTGCCTACTAAAACTCCCAGTAATTATGGTGATTCCTGCTTGTCATAGCCAGATCAACTTTATCCTGATTCGACACCAGGCTAT